>JANHFL010001737.1:255120-267002 GCA_032468155.1 Oxyrhabdium leporinum | reverse complement strand
ACAGAAATTCACTACGTATGAAGTTAGAGATAAGAAGGCCTGAGAAGAATAAGGGAGGATACCTTCTAATGGTACAGCCAGAAGATAACCAGCCTACCTTGAGTTATTAGGCTCCATGGTATGACTTGAAGATAGCCATAACTTGAAGATAGTCAGCTTTCGGAGAGATTAATGTGAGGCCCCAAGAAGACTAGAATTATCGTGGTACAGCGGGTGATGCCAGCCTACACATATAATTCCTACAAGAAAATGCAAACTGAAGGCTGAAAACACACTGCTTTGAATGATGTCTAAGTGTTGATTCCCGGTATCTGTTGTTATTATGGTCTGATTAATTTCTACCATATTACAGGGAGATAAATAAAGGGGGAGGAAGAAAAGGACAAGACTAACGTAGTTTTATGGGACAACTCACTTCAATACATTCTCATGCAAATAACTGTTCTTTATTTCTCCACTCTTTCCTTCCCTAGACCCCCACTCAATCCAATGCTAGAGTTTTGTGTCAGGTTCTTCTGGAACCACAAATAACCAACCAGTTTTTAATAGATAACACTGCTAGAATCTGTTTTATTTTGTTTTTATCAGCTATTCCTTTTCCCTCTTCTTTCTCCCAGAAGTCTTTCCTTTCCTCTTTATTTTCCTTCTTGTCAGAAAAGCAATTTCTTCTTTTTCCAATGTGAAAATATACGTTTCAACTGTCACAATTGTTTATCAACTAAAAAACATAACATTTCTATCTTAGTATGTATATGACAGGATAGAAGTGAGAGTCATGGGAGACTCATGATGTCATAATTTCTCTCTAATTTTGTCTATGCAATATTTTCTTAAGTTCTTAGGCAAACTAATATAAATATAAAACCAGGGGAAATTCAGTATGGAGGCCAACTTTATATACAGAAGAGAAAACTAATTGCTTCTAAACTTTTTAAAAGAGGAAAAATAATTTGATAAAATAATTTTATATTCATATGCCTTCTGACTTATGACCACAATTGAGCCCAAAATTTGTGTTGCTAAGTAAAACATTTGTTAAGTGAGTTTTGCCTCATTTTACGATCTTTCTTACCACAATTGTTAAGTGAATCATTGCAGTTGTTAAAGTTGTTAAGTGAATCTGGCTTCTTTGTTGAGTTTGCTTGTCAGAAGGTCATAAAAGATTATCACATTACCCCAGGACACTGCATTGATCATAAATGTGAGTCAGTTTCCAAGCATCTGAATTTTGATCACGTGACCACAGGGATGCTACAGTGGTTGTAAGTGTGAAAAACAGACATAAGTCTCTTTTTTCAGTGCTGTTGTAACTTCGGTCACTAAGCGAACTGTTGTAAGTTGAGGGCTACCTATATACTATCAATTATTGTGTGGATAATTACCCAGAGAGGATATCATGGATAAATATCTGCTGCTTGGAGAAGATTTTTATGTGAAATTGGGTTTCCTATTGCAAAAAGAAAGAAATTGTGGTAATAGGAATGTCTTGTTATATATGGTGGATATCATTATGATCAAATAGTGCATTTAACAGGTGAACTTCCTGTGTAGGTCAAAAGAGTGAACTTGCCTAATCAGAAAGTATACATCATATTTATAGTCGTCATACAGATGAAAAAGAGAAGGAAAGAACAGCATGAGATTTAAAGTCTAAATATCATTTTTAATATAGCATCATGATCCTTTTCATTTCTGTTTATAAAAATAATGAAGTAGAGAATTAGTAAATCCCATTATATAAGTTGCACATGAATTAGATTGTATCTTTCTATATAATCTATTTTATCTAAATATTCAATAAATGTTCATGTAGCAAAGAAATGAACATATCTTATATATAAGCACTTAGCTTTGTATATTTATCCAGATATCCTGAAATAAACACTATTTTTCTAGTTTACAATAGAAACATATTTGATTAGAAGTTGTGCAACATTTATTATTGAAGAACTTGTCAATTGTATATTATTTTTAAAATGTGAGTTTGTCAATAAAATTATTAAAATAGATGGGTATTCTTTTTTTACAAAATTTATAATAAACATAATATTAAATAGCAATCACAAAAGGAACATGCCTCATATTCTTGGCATGCCTTTTATTGTCCATTAAATTAATTAGTGCATTACAGTAAAAAACATACTCGTGTACTGGTGCATGACTAGAGCTCCTACCCACAAAGTAGGTTATTCTGATTGACCATACTTGCTGTTTCCTGGCATGTTATTAGGGTGACATGGAATGGATGGATATGACCACTCAGAGACCTGCTTTCTCCCCTTATTTTTGAATTTTTGTAACAACATTCCTCAAACTGATTAAATGAAACTTGAATTAAAAGTGGAATTTGTTATGAAAAAAGGAGAAAAAAATGCATTTTTGAAATTTTGTATTCCAAATCTGCATTTCTCAGCAAGGCTGGTATGACTTTTTTCTAGAATCCATGAAGACTGATATTAATAATTTTGAACACAATTGGGATAGTTGTATGAACCAGTTTCATGTTATTAGGCAGCCTTGGATATTTTTTTAGGAAAGGATAAGAATTCAAATATTCTAAATTAAAATTCTCAAGTTTTTTTTGTTTCATGGTGGAAATCACAATGTTATTTTATAGTGGGGTATATGTACATTTTGTATTAAATTGGTACATTTAAATATCAGATGTTATAATTTATTTTATTTCATTTTTAAGACACAGCAAAGAAATTAACTACAAAAATGCAAGAACAAACTATAAATAAAAGTCATAAATAATCCATAATAACCAATAATAACAAAAACAGAAAAAAGAAACAAAGAATGAACCACCTGGACATGATGCTTGTAATTTAAATGTTAATCAATATATGAAGATTTGAGATGGTGGGGGAACCATGCTATTGTTCATATCTTTAGATTTCTGCCAAAGGAGACATATCCACTAATTTTTGGTGGAAAAACTGCTTTTTCAAAAATGGATAAATTATATATTTTGAATTTATTAATGTCTGGATTAATAATGCTTGTCCAATTTCACATAATAATATTATATATATGGCTTACATACTTATGAGCCTTGGCATTAAAATTCAAACTATGACCCAAAGGTTTTACATATGGTTAGCTGTTCTCTGTCTTAGAAAGAAATGTCCTTTTTACTATATATTAGGGGTGTCAAACTGGATTTCATTGAGGGCCGCATCAGGGTTGTGTTTGACCTAGGAGGCTGGGATGGGGGTGGCCAGAGTGGGCATGGCCAGCTTGACATCACTCATGTCGGGGGCGCCAGTGGTGGCCCGAGCGCTCTGCCAGAGAAAACAAACTCCCGAGCTCTGTTTTCGGCTGCACCAGCCTCCTGCAACCCTCTGCCAGCGAAAACAGCTCATGAGGGCTGTGGGTGGCTCTCCTGAGCTCCGTTTTCACTGGCAGAGGCACTGCAGGCCGGTCCTTTTCTGTTTCCAGGGCAGCCCTGAAGGCCAGATCTAAGCACCCCATGGGCCGGATCTGGGCCCCGGGCCTTGAGTTTGACACCCCTGCTATATATTAACCCAAGTAATTGTTCAGATTTCAGTAAAATATGTAATAATTTCCATTAAGGTCTACAGATACTGACAGCATATTAATCTTCACCCCACATAAATGTGAACAAGTCCAATTGTATTTTTGAAAATCTAGTTAATTAAAATCACCATCATCAAAAGATTATCTCAGTCTAGGTAATAAAATCCTTGGTGGTCTCTTTTCCCTTATAAATTTATTCAATAAATGCTCTAATTATATATCTGTGTGTGTGTGTGTGTGTGTGTGTGTGTGTGTGTGTGTGTGTGTATAAAAATATAAAGAGGCTGACCATAGGGAAGATCATTCTATCAATACCTGTATTTTTGGGATAAAGACAGAAATTATGTTGCAAACTATTATATATATATATTTATCTAAAATATTTGTCAGAGGAGAAAGAGAGATGTGTAAAGATATACAGTAATTATTAGAGTGGTGGATATTAGGTGAGGTGAGGCCGGGCATGACAAGGAGTGGCTGGGAGGGGAGGGGCGAGATGGGGCTGGGCATGGTGAGGAAAGGTGTAGCAAGGCAAGGCACCCCTCGACTTGAGGAGAGGCGTGGCAAGGCGAGACACCCCTCGACATGTCATGTGATTGGGTGGGCCATGCCCACCCAGTCACATGATCATTCAACCATGCCTACCCAGCTGGTCATTAGGGTAGAGAACCAGTTGTTAAATTATTGGAATCCCACCAGTGCTTCAGACTCAACCAGAGGTCTAAAAAAGAAGCTTGCTGCCTTAATTAGTAGCACAGCAATACATCCATATACAAAGTCCAAAGAACATTACTACCGCTTTATAAAGTCCTAATAAGACCACACCTGGAATACTGCAACCAATTTTGGTCACCACACTAAAAAAAGATGTTGATACTTTGAAAAAAGTTCAGAGAACAACAACTAAGATGATCAAAGGCCTGAAGACTAAAACATATGAAGAATGGTTGCAGGATTTGGGTTTATAGTCTAGAGAAAAGAAGAATTAGGGGTGACATAATAGCATTATTCCAATATTTGAGGGGCTGCCACAAAGAAGAGGGGATCAAATTATTCTCCAAAGCACCAGAGGGCAGAACAAGAAACAATGGTTGGAAACTAATCAAAGAGAGAAGCAACTTGGAATTAAGGAGAAACTTCCTAACACTGAGGACAGTTAACTAGTGGGATAGCTTGCCTTCAGAAATCGTGGGTGCTCCATCACTGGAGATTTTTAAGGAGAGACTAGACAGTCACCTATCTGAAATGGTATAGGTTCTCCTGCTTGAACAGGAGGCTGGATTAGAAGATCTCCAAGGTCCCTTCCAGCTCTATTCTATTCTAGATTGTTCTGTATCTGATCCATCAATTGTTGCCAGCATTGTTGTGTGTCTTTGTTTGTGATCCCATCAGCTTGAATCCCAGGGACAAGATTACATAAATATAATTGTTATGAAAGCACAGGAAAAAAAGTTTTAAGTACACACTTAATAAATTTACACTTTTTGAGAAGCTCAGTTTTTATTTTCTTAAAGGCATTTATAATTAAGAGGGTGTCATGAGATTTCTGGAAGATGAGAATGAAATTGGTAGGTCTCCAATAGAGATATTGGAGGCAGGGATGAACAGTGGAGTCCTTGGTGCTCTCTGAGCTTGGTTGTTTGCTTGCAGATGTTTCATTGACTGGCTTGGTAACATTATTAGTGAACTGATAATCTTACCTAGTTGACTGTCAAGAGCAAAAAATCAGGTCTACACATGAAAGTTCTAATTTACTGATCTATTGCTAAAGCCTATGCAAGGAATCTTCTCAAAGTAATGATTTGCACCTGGACAAAACTAGATAAGGGACAATAGTATTTAAGGAGAGTTGGACTTAGTTCTCTTGTGGCTATGTAATTATTCTGAACAGATGCTTTTATTTAACTCCTTCCCCTGGCTCTAGTGCTCTCTCTCCTACATTGGGTAATAAAATGGTAGCAAGCAAACAACCAGGCTCAGAGAGCACCAAGGACTCCACACATCGGTAGGTCTTTCATGCTAAGTACTCCTCGAGGCTTTTGTGCAGGTATTCTTAACTTTCCTCATTTGTACTAGGTACCCATTGAGCTCTTCATGATGTAGAATGTTTTATTAAAAAAATACTAATCTGTGATATTGAAATGCTAGGCTCATTTTTGCATTGAATCAGTTTTTTTCTATACTATGATCATCTCATCTATCCCCTGCTGCTTATATTTAGACATTTGACATTCAAAAGCAGGCTGATTCTAATCTTTAAGCTTGCCATGCCCGCTATCTTCTCAACAGCTTATGTTTCATGAATGTGTCTAATCCTAAGGGGAAAAGAGACTCAAGTAGAGGTTTATGCATGATGCAAGTAGATCAGAATGAAACGTAAGATATGATCTGCCTTATCATATTAACCCAGTCATAAACGTTTGTAATTATTTTTAAAACATTTCTGAAAATTTTGTATATAAATGAAAAACCTTGTTGAACTGCATGCTCATCATCCCACCCTCTCTCTTTTCATGCCTCATGCCTGTTATTGCTTACTAATCTATTTCACCTTTCTCTCTGGTATCATCTTCTCCCACTTCTGCTTTACAGTAATTAGCTTTTAGCTGCTGCTACTTTTCACTTTGATTTTTTCCTGTAGGAGTTAAAATGTATCCTTCTGCTTATCTAGCCTATAAAAATTAAGCCTGCTATCTCTCTTTGGTACTTTTGATGAAAAAGCATGAGATCACTGATATATTTTTTTAATTGAGAAATTTAGCCTTTCTAAGTGGTGTGACAAGATATAATGTATGCATTTACCTAAACAAGGCATAATTATTAGCATTGCTTTTAATCACTAGAAAAGTATGGGCTTATAATAGAAGTTGTAGTTGGATAATCCAGTAGTTATGGATGTACACTCATTTTCACTTCAGTATTCTGTAAGAACTTTAGCAGAGCTTTGTCAGGATCAGAGGCTAAGGCAATGGACTAAATCCGGCTCAGTTTCAGTATTATCCATGTAAACATACTGGATTTTAGAGTTATACCCAGGCAACTTCAATAAATCTCTCTCTAGTGTTTGTAACCTGCATTAAAGACTGTTGAAGGAGAAGGCTATACCATCCATCTTCTAATTTAATTGGCTCTCATGTGGAACCAATCACTATTCATCCAGAAAAAAAAGTACATAGATAGCACATAGGAATAAATAACATCTACCGTGTTTCTCAGAAAACATGACCCACCCCAATAATAAGCCCAACCCTACTTTTTTGGAGGTGGGCCTTATATTACCCTACCCCAAAAATAAGCCCAGGGGGATGGGCGTGACCAGCATGAGTAGTGGCATCGGCGGGGGGGGGGGGGAAACTGTCCAGGTGCAGCTGCAGCTTGCTGGCCCCTTGGGGCAGCGTTCACCAAAAAGCTTCCATTCCGAATGCTGAAGGTTCGGAATGGAGGCTTTTTGGCGAATGGGAGGAAAATGGGAAAGGGGGACTTTCCTGCCTGCCATCCTTCCCTCAGTCTGTGCTGAGCTTGAGGAATGGATGACAGGCAGGAAAATCCCCCCTTCCCATTTTCCTCCCGCTCGTCAAAAAGTCTCCATTCTGAATGCTGAAGGTTCGGAATGGAGGCTACAGTGCATCCACGGTGCATCCAGCTCACCAAATCTGGCCTCCTGCACCTCAAAAAAATTAAGACCACCTTAAAAATAAGCCCAAGTGCTTATTTTCAAGTCTAAAAGAAAATAAGACTTGGTCTTATTTTCTGAGAAACATGGTACATACTACTCAAGAGACAATAAAAAAAGCCTGAAAGGAAACAAAAAGACCAAAACACTTGCTAACCAGCAATCAAAGCTAGATGAGCAGAGATTAACCCCAAGATTAATATGAGACCAACAATCAAGAAATAAACAATATTCCAGTCAAGGAATTATCTATTCAGACAAGCTAACAGTAAACAACAGTTTAATCCCACCAACATAGACAAGGTGAGCCACTAGCATATAAAAATAAGACTACTTATTATAACCCCATTCTCTTCTAACATTGAAGTTACCTAGTTTGGTACTGAAACTTCTGCAAGAAAACCACCAAGTTCAAAGAGTACCAAGAATCCCACAGTTCAATCCTTACCTACAATTATTCTATTGATAACCTTCTTGACTGGGAAATAACGCTCCATATATATTTTATGTGATGGAGTCTCTGGTACTCTATCAGTCCAATAAAAATACATTCCTAACCAATGTTTTAGAATCAGAACCAATAGTCAGATAAAAGTAGGCTTCAACTTGGTTTGTTAAAATATTACAGTCAAGACAGCCAACTTTCTTGCATTTTTCCTGTAGTAGTAGTAGTAGTAGTATTTCAATACAGATCATCTGAAGGGCAGTGTTTTTCCAACAGTCCCTACCAATTGGGAAAATTTTATCAACGGGTTCGCTGCCCAGTTGCTGGCTGGGCATGGCCATGGTGGGCATGGCCTAGTCAGCCTCCTGCACCATGGGGGAGGGTGTTTTCACCCTCCCTGGGCTTCAGAGGCTTTACTCGAGCCTCCAGGAAGGCGAAAATGGCCTCCCCAGGCTCCAGAGGCTCTCTGGAGGCTGGAAATGGGCCGTTTCCAGCCTTCCCGAGCTTCCGGGAGGCCCGTTTTTCGCCCTCCCTGGGGTCCCTGGGCTTTCAAGATTTCTAAGTGATTTCAGAATCTGATTTTTTTTTCTTATAGTAGTTTGAGTATGTATAGGAAATTGAGAGGAAAGTAAAATGTAATATTATTACTGTATTTAAAGATATGTCACTATGCTATATTAAGGCATTAGTCCATTTTCGTCTTATGATGCTAATCAAAACAGTTTAATTGAAAAAAGATATATAAAATATATTTGTGGATCAATTGCAAATTGTTGTACTATGGATTTTGCTTCCTAATGCCTGCTTTTTTTTCCCCTAAGGTATTTTGAGCCTATGCTTGCTAAAGAGGTTTGGGTGGGTACAGTTACTTCTGGAGAACTCTCAGGCTGTTGTAACAATTGGATTTGAAGAATTTTTCTAAAAGTATAAGGGAAATACCTGCTGAAATCCCAGATGCTGGACTGATAGCTAGATGTATCTTTAGCAGGGCTGTCAAACTTGCAGCCTGCAGGCCGGATGCATCAGGTACAGGCCATGACCACGCCTGGTTTAGTGAAGGGGAAAAAGTTGAGATACATCACGTGACACTGCGGTGACGACGCAAGTTTGATACCCCTGATCTATAGCAAACCACAATTACATCAAAATGATGACAAGTGCAGTGACCTCAAATAAATGCCACAACTGTATACTTATGTCCTGATTTTGGAAGAAGTATATAAGTTGTGGTATTTGAGTGAAAACATCATATATGTTATTTACCTGCTTTTTGCCCTGCAGAGTAGTTTCCAGTAGGTTTAGTGGCTTCCTGACCTTATTACTCCCAATGACAAGGCAAACCAGAATAAGATATTCAAAATAGCAAAGTACTTTCACTTAATTTATATACTCTCTTCTTTAATTTGGAATGAAGGCTTCTTGGTGCTCTCTGAGCTTAGTTGTTTTCTTGCAGAAGTTTCATTACCAAACTAGGTAACATCATTAATCAGTCCTAGTAATTCCATATTTTGGAATTCATGCAGAATTTGGATTGCTGGAATTTCAGATTTTTTAAAGCACATTTATATTTCAAATTCCTAAATTATCACCTAGTTTGATTAGATACTTTTTTTTTTAATTCAGTGCAGACTTTTGCTCCTGGCTCTTTGGTTTCTTAAGGGCATCAATAGTCTTCTGGTTGAACCATGGGTCTCAGCATCCCTCACTATTGGCAAGACTGGTCAGGACTGCTGGGAGCTGTAGTTTAGCACATCTAAAAGATTATCATTTTTTATTGTTCTTTTCTGAATGTCATTGGCCTTTAAAACAAACATTTTGACTCAAGCAAAAATCATCCAAAGCCATATCTAGAAGTTCATACAGCTTCAAGCTAAATTTATCTTATATAAAAATGCACAACAACCCAAACCTCTTTAATATTTACACATTTAGAAAAACTCTTCCTAATTAGTACAGTACTCTTCAGAGTTTTATTATGAGAAAGGACATGAATAGAATTATGTTTGGTTTTATTTTTGGGAATGTATTTTCGGGGTATAAACTGCATTTCTCTTTCTATAGTAAGATATCCATAAATATGGTTAGCACAATTAGCTGTTGCTCAATTGATGAGTTAGATTTGTTTAGTTTTTCTTTGATTGGTGTCTGTTTCTTCCCCCTCTTCCTCCAAAACACGGGTGTCAAACTCACTGCATCACGATGCCGTCACGTTGACATTTTGTGACTTTTTCCCATCCAGGAGCTGGGATAGGTGTGGCCTGTGTGTGACGCATCCAGCCCACAAGCCGCCAGTTTGAAACCCCTGCTCCAAAGCATTCACAACTATCCATTGCATCAACTTTATGTTTATCCCTTTACATCGTCTCCTAAATCCCCCTGGATTCCTACTCAATTATATACATAGCTGACCTTGCTACATAGCTTTGCTGGCTGGGGAATTCTGGGAGTTGAAGTCAGCCAGACTTAAAGTTGCCAAGGTTGGAGAAGCCTGTTCTAGATGACCATGTCATTGAAAACCACATGGGCTCTGCTTGGATATTTCCCTAACTTAAACTGGAGAATATAAAGTGAACTGTTTGATTTATTCCAACCTTTCCAAATGTGTACCTTTCAGATAAATTGAATCAACTTCTATAATCCTTCATTGGTCATGCTGTCTCATTTATTATAACAGTTGAAGTCCAGTAGCTCTAGATACAGTTTCCTTAAGGGACCTGCTCAGTACAGCACTGACACAATAATATTGTAGTTATATGGGAATGATCTTGCAAGACAGGCGGAAGGCCATAGCCAGGGGAATGGTCACATAAGAGGCAGCTTAGCCTGGAGCAAGACTGTGGCAATGGAAAATGTCTCAGAAGGGATTCTCTATAGTTTTTTGGGCTGTAAAGGTCATGGAGGAGAAATTTACTTTCAGATTAACAAAATTCTGTTAATGTAACCTTACAATAAAGTAGAATTAGTTCACCTGGCCTTGCTTCCTTGCAAGGCTGTTATTAGCTTGCAAGGCTGATATCAGTCTTGCACATCAGAACGTACAATGGTGGAATCTAGGTGTTTCTTAGAACCACACAAAGGGTGCTTGGAAAGTTACATATAGCCCTTCAGTTTCCACCTGCACTAGAGATAAAACTAGTATATACAGAGGAGCCAGAATAAAAGATAATTGCCCTTTTTAGTTGAGAAATGTATTTGCCTTTTTGAATTAGAGAAATCTTGTTGTTTGCCTCACTTGCCCACGCTACCCATACTTATCCTTTTCCTTAGTGATAGCCAGGTGTTTCTTACAATGAATGCCAGTTCCACCTTCACTAGTTTCACCCCATTATCTAGCATCCAAATGCAATCCTTTAAACTCTCAAATTGCCAAATGGTCAAGTGCACCGTTGACAACCCCTTTTCTTCTAAGGAAGGGCCCTATTTTCATAGAAATGATCTGTTAGAGGAAGAGCAAAGAGTGATAAAGAGTGAAAAGACCTATTTTCTTTTTGACCAACCATTTCCCCCTTATTTCTAAGACCCCCTTTTTGTTTTCCCAAGTAGCAGGCTTGGAGAAGTGGGAATTAGCTCTTATAATATAGCTGAGTAGTACCTATTTTATTTTGGCTATAAAAATCCATACAACTCGTAAATTGGAATAAAGAATTAGTGTTGTGCTGGTTTTTGCTGTTCAGATATGTGGCCTAGCACATGGACCTGAAAGGGTTGTCCATTCTTAAGTTGAATAGTCTTTAACTGGATTATGGTGTGAGTATGTTCTTGGGTTTGTATTTATACTGCATGTTCCTTTTAGCTGGTAGGATATGGGCCTATATGCTGGCTTGCAAAGTTTTCTCTATATTACAGATCTTACCTTTCATAAATTAGTATGAACATGCTTGCAATAAAACCAAGGTTTGGTTGTGCTTGAGTCAAAACTGATCCAGTATTATCCTTTCTCTAGTAAGTAATTCAGCATGTAGTACACTACAGCTAGGACTACTAAACTTAATCTACATCTTCTCTATTCTAGAAAAAAATGTCATGTGATAGCGTAATTTGATGAACTAATGGGCAGTGGAGGTCGATCTCTTTGGTGATGATCATAACACATGGGAGTGCTTTGAACTGCGAGAAGTATAATACACACACACATATATATATATTATTTTTTTATTTATTTATTTTTACATTTATATACCGCCCCATTCCGAAGACTCGGGGCGGTTTACAGCTTATAAG
>JANHFL010001737.1:228563-242968 GCA_032468155.1 Oxyrhabdium leporinum | reverse complement strand
GAATACAAGTTTAAAATTAATTAAAAGGAATTAAATTATTAGCTGTGCCTTTTCCGTTTAAAAGTTTTTACAAAAAATTTTTTAAATATTAAAAACCCCATTTAAATTAATTAAAAAGGCATAGAGCTACAGCCAAATCTTGAGTACATGTTTTTCGGTCTTCAACAATACAGGTAGTCCTCAATGTACAACTATTCATTTAGTAACCATTCAAAGTTACAATGGCACTGTAAAAAGTGACTTATGGCCATTTTTCACACTTATGACCATGATTACAGCATGTTGATGGTCACATGATCAAAATTTTGATGCTTGGCAACTGGTTAATATTTATGACAGTTGCAGTGTCCCAGGGTCATGCGATCAACTTTTGTGGCCCTCTTACCCATTGACAAGAGAAGTCAATGGGTAAGCCAGATTCACTCAACAACCGTGCTACAAACTTCACAACTACAGTGATTTACTTAAAAACTGGCAAGAAAGGTTATAAAATGGGCAAAACTCACTTAACAAATGTCTCGCTTAGCAAATCTTGGGCTCGATTGTGGTCATAAGTCAAGGACTACTTGTAGTGCTATTGGAGGTAGCTGTTCTCAGGACATCGTGATTTTTTTTTTTTAAATAGCATTCAGTATTTAATATCAGCATCTATTTCTGATTATTAGGGAATACAGTTCCAAGGACAATTGTAAGACTTTTGAAATATGCAGGGAATTGATATTGTTTAACCCTTTCTCTCGATAAGATTTCTACTAATAGCAATTTTATTTACAGGCATCCCTTTTAGCCCGTGAAGTAAATCCTTTGGTATAATTCTCCTATCTGGCTTTCTGATTCTTGCTTTGCAGGGAAATGCATATCTAGAGTTGAACACCATGACGTTAGAATCAGAGTTACTGCAACAGCTCAGTATATCAATCTACATCTTGTGTGCTTAAAAAGTAGCCATTTTCACATAATGGAGGAAAATAAAAAAAATACAGAATAACATGTCTTCATTTGAGACATAAAATGAAATTCAGTATCCCTCTGGTAAATCCATCCAGTTTTGTTCAAAGGCAATGAAAGATAAATAAAAACCACAATTCACCTTAAACTTTTCTTTTGAAGGGTAAGGTATCAAAATGAAAGTTGGTGGATTTGTTTTAAATACCATACATAAATTTCTAAGTATAAACCTCAGAACAGCCTCTATGTTTACTTTTTTAGAGAAGCAATAAAGGATAATCTGCTTAAAGAAACACCATGAAAACTAAGCCTCTCAATGCACCTATCTGACATTTAAAGTCAAATGTTTCTAGCTGAGTCTTGTTAATGCAGACATTTGGGAGAAATCAAAATACTTGACAAATATGTGTAACAAGAAAAATGATATCCAGTGTAACAGATATTCAGATTTCTTCCAGATAAAGTAATCGAGTTGGAAGGAGCCACTTTGACCATTAAATCCAATACATTGTTTAGTCTTAGACTCCAAATTAAACACTTCCAATTCTTCACCCAGGCCTTTGGTGAGGGAGACCCTTCATTTTGTCATGCTGCTTGTCTTACCTTGTCTTACTGATTTTATTGTGATTTCTTTGTTTGATTGTTATGAGCTGCCAGATGGCATACAAATTTAATATATTATTGTTGCTCACACAGTCAGATAATGCTTAGTCTGGATTTGGCATTTTTGTCTACCTATCAAGGCCTTCCCAGGGACCTGGAATAGGCAGATGTCATTTAATAACAATAAAAGCAACTTTAGAAGATCTACCGTAAGTTGTTTCAAGTAAACTTGCCTTTTGTAATTGACTGATGGTGATTTTGTCCATGTGAGTAGTCTTCAGGTGGTATTCCAAATGTTTTGGGATTACATCCAAGGCACCTATCATTATTGATATTATCTTTCCTCTTTTTTTTGCCACAGTGTTTCTACTTCTATTTGTAAGTCTTTGTATTTTGTGATTTTCTCTAGTTCTTTCTGTTCTATTTTGTTATCTTCAGGTGCAACATTCACTGCCCAGACTTTCTTTTATATCTTTCTTATCAACTGTTGTTAAATCTGGAATGTTCTTTGGCAGGTGCTTGTCTGAATTCTGAAGTCACGGACCACTTTAGCTCTCTTCATTTTTCTGAGGGGTCCTTGTTGCTCTCTGAGCTTGCTTGCTTTCTTGCAGACATTTCGTTACCCTAACTAGGTAAAACTATCAGTGCTACTGTAGTAAGGAGTGCTGTTTGCTATCCGTTTATATTCTGGTGACTTGCTTGTCTGTGTGAGTGTGAGTGGTCTTAGAGGTTCTTTGGTTGGGCTGTTTACTGATGGCTCT
This sequence comes from Oxyrhabdium leporinum, assembly GCA_032468155.1. NCBI lineage: Eukaryota > Metazoa > Chordata > Lepidosauria > Squamata > Cyclocoridae > Oxyrhabdium > Oxyrhabdium leporinum. The sequence continues at coordinate 240,656 of JANHFL010001737.1, read as the reverse complement.
TTGGCAGTTTCTATATTGGGGTATTGCTTACTTGATTGTTGGTCTGAAGTTAACCTTGGAGTTAATCTATGCTGATCTGGTTGCTGAATACTATGGAGAGGTGCTGGAGTCTTTTTGTTCTCTTCTGGGCTGGTTGATTGTCTCTTTTGCATAGTATATAGGTGTTGCTAATGTCTATGTGTCTATTGATGGCTGATTTGTCAGAGTGCCAGGCTTCTAGAAATTCCCTGGCGTTTTTGGATTTGGCCTGGTCTAGATTGTCACATTTTCCCAATTGAAACTATGTTTAAATGTTGTGAAATTAAAGAATTTTCATCATGTCTTCTGAATGCCAGTTGGTGTTCCTGGACGTGTTCTACCAGTCTTCTGCCTGTTTGTCCTACATAGTGGTTGTTGCAGTTCTTATATTGTATGTTGTAGATGACTTCTGTTTTTTTCTTCCGGGGCTGCTGGGCCTTTTAGTTTGCTTAGGATGTTTTGAAGGGCTTTGGCTTCTTCGTTTTCTACTTTGTGATGCCCTCCAGTTCTTTGCAGATAAATGGCATTTCTTGCAGATCTTCTAAAGCACCATTGTTGTTTGTAGTTAGCCTGTGCAATCTTCTGGCAACAGCTAGCTAAATGGTCCACTATTTTTTTCAACTTTTTTTTTTTTTTTTGCAGAGGCAGCATTTTCTGTCTGTTGATGTCTTCTCAATGTTGACTTTGTAGTTTTGGTCTTGTGCAGCCAGAATTAGCTCCCTGTCTCTTTTTTCAACTTTCCTGCTCTTAGCCATTGCTTTGCAAACTAGATACTTTTAAAAATATACTGGCCCTGTAATACTTTGCCTTACCGTGTCTTTTTATTTTTAGATCTTCATTTGTTTTTTTTGTGTAGGCCAGTTTGGTCTCTCTAATACTCAATAAGCCTTCCTGGTATACTAGCTTCAATGCATCTTCTTCACTATCCTTCAGATATTTTTCCAATGCCCCTTTTTCTTCTTCAACCATCTGGTGTACTTGCAACATTCCACACCCATCAATTTTATTTGGTAAGTTGAATCTGTCAGTATCCCAGGGTACATGAAACATATAATTTATTGTCACTATTTTTCTAGCCATCCTATCCAGGACTTTTACTTCTGCTTAAGTCCAGTCCACTATTCCAGTTGCATGTCTAAGTCCTGGAATTGCCTAGGTGTTAATTGCCTTGATAATATTTCCTCTATTGAGTTTGGACTTTAGGATCTTCTTCAAACTCACGCTATACTCTCTTCTAACCTTCTGATATATTCAAGTTGGTCTTCCTTCTCTTGCAGTTTTCCGGAATCATTTTGTCAATTAGGACTCTCTGCTTTTGGAGTAGTTTTATTTCCGCTCAGGTGGAAAGAGTTCATTTTCAAATAGTTGTTTGACTGCATCAGCTACCATAGCAGTTAGCAATTTTAAAGTTTTGCTAAGCAGGTAATTGACCTGTAAATGCCTGGTACTGCCCCTTCTGTTGGATCTTTTATTATCAGCTAGCTTTTATCAGATATTAACCAACCTCCAATTTCATCTCCTTGTGGTATGTATATGGTATGTTATTAAACTGCTTGGCTATGAGTGGGTGTATATGTTTCAACCAAAAACCAGCAGCACCTCACATGGTGCTGACAGATTTCTGATCTTCCTTGTCCTTTTCCCCCACCATTTCTGCTGTTATTACAAGTTCTTTCATTTCAATCAACTTCTTTTTTATTCTTATCCATCTCTATGCCAGGTGTTGGAGTTCATTGTATTTTCTTTGACTTGATTCTGTAATATATCGGAAGGTTCCAAAATTCCCAAATATTTGTAGCCTTCTTGTGCTACTGCCTTCATCAAATCTTCATTGTTAAGCTGTATTCCATCATCATCAATAATTTTTCTTACCTTTCTAGTTATGGCTGTAGACTTGTCAAGACCAAATTACGCTCCAATAGTTTTACTGAATTCTTGCATGCTTTTAAATAAGGAATCTAGTTCTAGTTTTTGTTTTGTAAATGAAAAACTCTGCATGTGTGAGTAAAATTTAATTCTATTGGTTTCAGCCCATTTCCCCAGCCTAGCAAATTAGTTTTGAGTTTTATATATTCTTCTGTTTTGCTACCTTATCCAGCTTATGTCATTTGTAAACTTCCTCTTTATCCAGATCAGTAAACATGTATGTAAGAGAAAAAGACCCAAGACTGATGTTTATGGTACCTCCTTTTCTCCACTTTGATGAGGAATCACTGATGAGTCTGCTTTTAATTCAATTTTTGAATAAACTATATATCCATTATACGGATTAAGGAAATTTGTGATTTAGTGAAGACCTATAATTTACTGCCAAGTCTGGGTGTGAAGTTCAATACCACCAACTCTTTATTATACAGATTAAATAATGTATGCATTTTATATCTCAAGCTCATATAGTCTGCTGGGCATTGATTAATAGATAAGGGAGGTCATGAGCCTTATGTTCTTTCTGGTTTTTCACTGAACCATTTGAACAGTCCATTTCATCAACCTTGGCACTTTATTTTCATCTGAGGATCTTACTATGGGCTTTTCATTTTTAGCATCTACAGGGTTCAGTTTAAAGCTTTCCAATCAATCTTGCAATGCATATGCCAAATAATACTTTCTAGCTTTTGTGAGGTGCAGATTGTGTCAGCAATCCATCATTATCAGTAACTTCAGTAAGTCTGACTCATCATTTATATAATGAAACATTTATTTGCAGTATTCTTTTTATTTCTGGTCCATACCCACAGGCTAGAAGGATATATAAAAGTACCGCTTGAACCCGTTGGATCTTGAGCCTGTTGCTGTTCCTACTGCATCACTACCTACACAATAATCCCTGCTCTCCCTCACTGTCCAGCAGACGCCTGCCTGCTGCATCAAAGGCTATATCCTTGTCCCACATTTTCCAGAAGACAAGGTAGAAGCCCTTTTTTATGTGATTGCTCCATATCACATAGAGAAAGAGCATGAGAAAAGTCAGTGATCTCTGGGCTGTTGCTCTGTTCCATGCTTTCCACGGGGAAATGGACTTGGGAGTTGGAGAAAGCTACTGGTGGAAAGATCTGTGCTTGGGCAGCAAAGAGAAGAGACACAAGGAAGGAAAAGGATTCGTGGGGGACAGAACCTCTGCTTGCTTCCCCATCTTCAAACAGGCCCCTCATCAACAATAGCAGAAACTACCACCTCACATGCATATGAGGGAAGCAGCTTTGCACTGTGAAGTCTGAGGCACAAGAGGAATATTATGGGGGTAGCAATTTCTCAAGCAACATAACTCTTTTCAGTTTTGCATGCAGAACAAAAGCACACTGAAAGGGATGTGAGGAAAAGACTGCCCATAGACTACCCACAGATGTATTGCATTTCTATTCCAGTTGTAGAATGGTGTCTAGATTGTGCCTATTCATGTTTAATAGAAATCTACAACTCTTTCGTCCCATTTGATCAACAAGTAAATAACTGCCACCCCTGCCGATAAGGGTAAAAATGCTTAAACGTGGAATTGAAAATGGAAAACAATCTGAGTGTGGCTTCTTCACCCTCCCACAGAATCTAGCCCACACAGCCACTGAACATGGCTTCCATAGAGTTGTTGACAAGACTTTACAGCAATCAGTCTGACAAGAACCTCAGCCACAATCAACTTTTCTGGTTAACCTAATGATGGATCGGCTAACTATACTTTTCAATTCACCTCTTTCAGATATGTCATAATAAACAGAAGACGAAGAGGGGGAATAAATCTGTTACCAAAGCACATTTAGTTAATGTGGAATAGTTTCGTCTTTCTTGGTATCCTAGGAAACAGAACTGTTGTTACTGAAGGGAGCCAGGGTTTGTTTTTTTTAAAATCCAACTGTATACTGAAGAGAGGGAAATAATCATAATAAAAAATAAAGGTGGTTAATTGCCCAGCAAAGGAGACATTGCCAAGAGTAATGCTGGCCTGTAATTAGGTGAATTAGTAGAACAATGACCCAATTTCCCTGGTTTCAGGGTGTCTGCATAAAACTTGAAAGGCTGATTCCTTAACTTAGGCGATGTAGCCTGTGTGTGCTCTGTTTTTCTCTATTTGGAACCTCCTCCATTTTTTTTACAAGCTACATTCAGACACCTAAACAGAGTCAGTGACCTGGGGTGTTTTCAATCAGTAGCAGTTGAGAAGGCAAATGATGAAGACCTGGAAATAGTTTCTGAGGACTCTAATCAAACCAGGTTTAGCCTATCCCATTGCACTGCAAGTTTATAAACTCCTTCACAGAATGTAGTATGCTATGACGCATCTTCTAAAAAGGATCACTTGTTGAAATATACAGTATGCTAGCTCTCTGTTCTCTTGGCATCAAGCATCATTCAAGGTACATGAATCTAGCCAGACGTATTTCAGAGCCAGTATAAAGTGATTGGCAACATTTTTACTTTAGGCCTCTAATTAGGCTTCTTGGCCTAATTATCATGAGATTTTATGACTTTTTCTTCTTTCTCTTTCTATACCAGATATTTTGGGGGGCATGTTAAGTCATCACCACCTCCCACCTCTGATTTTTGTTTTTTGTTTTTTCTGGTCTCCACTTGATCTCTATTGTCCCTGAATAACACAGGACCCTTTCTTTGGGTGATAGTGTTTCTTTGCTTCCTTCTTGTATCAGGTGCTGCCTAGCCATCACTGAAGTTTTTGTAAATGCAAATGTATGTATAAAATTTTGGAAAGGGAAACATTGTCCCATTTTTTAAAAAAATAACTATCTTGCCTGATTCCTTCAAAAGAATTTATTAGAAGCCATGCAGTGTGAAAAAAGATAATGCATTTATAATACAATAGAAAAAAAAAGACTAACAAAGAATCTGATGTATCACCAATCTTTTTGCAAACATTGATGGTCAGATCCTAGATGCCACAATTCTTTTGAAGTGATGCTAAGTTCAGCGGATATAGGTGCCCAGTGGGTCTAGATTTTCTGAAGGAGCCAACGTAGCTCTTGCTGACCTTTATTTTAATCTTTATGTCTCCTGTCCACCTTTCTATTAAAACCTTGTGCCGTTCATTTAGCACTTTATGACACTGATGATTTAAAAGAGTGTGTGCCTCCTGTTTTGAATAAACATTGATCTTGAAATATTGTCACTTGTTACCTGAGGAAAGAATCCTACCTTAACATGACTTTTTCCACATTGGGCTGATTGTACCCTGTGGAAAAATTAAATTGATGCCAGAAACTAGCAATTCTCAACAGCCAACACCTCAATTAGTTTAGGAGCCTGGGATTTAATTATACAAAATGACAAATGGGCTGGCACACCTAGTTGTGTTGAAGGAAATAACCCTTAATGGCCTTGTGCAGTATAGTGATTACTGTAAGTGAACTAAATATACCCACCATACCCAAATTAACAAAATGAAAAGATCCATACGATAAGGATATATACTACATGAAATTAATTCAGTTGTTGGGCTTAACATTACATCTGGACCATAGAAAAACATTGTGTCATCTTCTCATTTTCAGAGCAAAGAAGACTTAAAAAAATTGTTAAGAAACATATCTTGGACCATTCCTTGAAATCAGGAGAGTGACTTTCATTCCAGTTATGCAGGATTATCTGCTATGCCACAAGACTGATAAAGGCAAAGCTCTTCATACCTTGACAAATGTTATATTTTAAGAGTACAATTTAATATCACATTGAAATCCTTAAATATGATATTTAACATACGTTGACATATATGTTAACATGAAACCAGAGCAAATCAATTAGGTTTAATCAAATATATTAGTTAAATAAATATACAGATCAAACATATAAATAATACTAATTTTCATTTTAATTTTTAAGATAATATAATAATAAAAAGCTGCATTGTTAAATTCTGTTAAGTCTGTTGAACTTGTATGAGCTGCTAAAGGGCCATGCTGTTTAGTTAACCCACATTACAGATGTGCTGATCACCAGATATATAACGAAGGCAAGTCAAACTCAAAAGATAATCTTGCAAAATATTTAAAACAACATTAAAAAAAACAACTGATTTAAAGTATTAATCCCTGTTTAGACCAGGCATTCCAATAAAACATCTTCCCCACTATTTTCAGATTTGAGTTATTTCACAATATCAGCTTCTCATGTGATTTGGGATCAAATCATAACTGCTTACTATTAATGACAAAATATGCCTAGCTGCTTTTCAAGCATGAAATGAAAATCCTGGTTTAATATTCTAACACCTGCCAAATGGTCCCAGAGAGAAAAGTAATCATAATATGTCTAATTCCAGAAAAATACGGATTGTTAAGGTAAAAGCCCAGTGATATAGTTGAAAATTTGATGGTTAAAGCCACCATCCTCATAAGGTAACTACAGTATGGCAAAAGATATTCTAGGGAGGTTAGCCAGCCATTTTTTTTTCTCATTCAGTTATTTATCTGAATTAAATGGGAATTAACACTGAGTGTGTGTGTGTGTGTATACACACATCCCAATGTAATATGCATTTTAATAACATTAATAGGAGTTTTAACCATCATGTTATATACATTGAAATTACATTGATACAATTAGACATACTTAATTTGGCATATTGTGATAAAGATAGTCCTTGATTTATGACCACAACTGGGACTGGATTTCCTTAAGTCAAAGAACCCATGTGAGTGAATATGATTTTATGACATTTTTTTGTGGCAGTTATTAAGTGAATCACCTTGATCATTAAGGGAACTCTGTGATCTTAAGTGTGAATGCATTCTCCTGAATGGGCATTTTTTTGCTAGAAACCAGAAAAAAAAGTCACAAATTGCAGTCATGTGACCGTAGGATGTTGCAACTGGTTTTAAAGGCAAACTACTCACTAGTTACTAAAAATGTCTGTGTTAGGGATTAGCCTCTTGTAATTTTGAACAGTCGTGAAGCAACCAATTGCAAGTTGAGGACTAACTATAAATTTGAGTATTTTATTATATAACAAATTATACAACAAATTATATAAATATAATATATTATAAATCATATTGATGCAAAACTTCAACAAATGTTTTCTGAGCAATACTGAGGGAAGGGAGTTTATATGATTTTATGGTTGGCTGCAAAGGATGGTTATGGATTTCTCAAAGTCTTCAAAAAAGTTATTTCAATCAGGGCCTAGCCTCATTTTGAGGAACCCTGTTCAAAAATATAACATGAGCCTTCTTTGACAGATGTATTTTAAACCCACGGTTATAATTTGTATTTACTGTGTGGTTCATATATTACTGTGTATGTGTATATTAGAGAAAACCCTCCTGAGAACTACTTTTGAATCTGTCAAAGAGATGACTACTACACTAATTCAGAAATCTGTTCTGTATCAAAGAATAAGTACTCTGTGGAATCCTAAAGGTGCTTTTTCAAAAGGCAACTGGACTGTGTTTTTTCCTTGAAGATATTTCATTTTCCATCCAAGAAGCTTCTTCAGTCGTGAAGAAGCATCAGTCAGAACTGAAGAAGCTTCTTGGATGAGAAGTGAAATGTATTCAAGGAAAAAACAAAGTCCAGTTGCCTTTTGAAAAAGCACCTTTGGAACAACTATGACCTAGATCACTGAGAATCTCCATAGATTTTTACTCCGTGGAATAGCATATTACTGATTTGCATGTGTTAGTTCAGAATGTTGGCTGGAACGAAAGTGAATAACATTGAGCAGTTCAAAGCTAATTCATCAGGATACCTTGGAATTGTTCCAGGATCTATAGTAATCCACTTCTGCTTGGGGACTGATGTAAGAAATTGCAGCTGAGGATAAGCAAAGAGGAAAATACTATTATTTTCCGTCCTTCTTCCTGCGAGCATTGAAATACTGTAGCTGGAAATCCATTCTCTACATAAGGGAAATGTCTAAGTTATGGAGATTTCGCTGTTTCACAAAGAAGTGGTTTGTCATGACTCCTTCTTCCAAGGCATCAATGAGGTGTTGCCTTGTGGAAAAGGAGATTTTTTGCAAGTAGATGTCCTTAATGGAACATATATGGCTGGTGAGCAAATAAGTTTGTGTCAACTTCAAGTGGCTCAGAAGCTGGGACATTGGGAGCCCAATCATGTGGTATTCTGCATCAAAATTTAGTCATTTCTATGTGACTATTCTGACCCAGACTAGCTTGCAATATAGCTGAAGATCTTTAAGGGGTTCTGGTGCTACATAAATATGTTTTGCCAACTAAATTGTCATTTTGCCTACAAGAGCGAATCCATACAATCCGTCCACTAAACAGCCACTACAAGCTCCTTTGACTTTAGTGGAAAAAAGTAAGAAAGAGTCTGCCTTAAAGTATTAAGGAATAAAATAGTTCTAAAATCCAACATAAAAGAATTCCAGGGTTCTGAATTAGAAATAGCTTAGTTATTGAAATTCATCTCATTCATCTCAATAAATACCATTTTAAATATTGATAAAAAGCATCTGTCAGTTTCTTATAGAAAGAAAGAAATCTTGTTTGGAAAAATCATTTTGGACTGAGGCAGCTGCCAAAGAATTTAAACACCTACACACCATCTACAACTGTGAAGAGTCAACAAGTCTTATTTTGATTCCTTATTACGTTTTTATACCATTTGGGGAAATCCTGACACCTTCAATATTGGGGAGCATTGCCATTTCCCCCTCATCTCTGAATTCTTAGAATTATTGCAGAAAGCACACATTTTTACCAGATTTGATTTCAAAGAGGCTTATAATGTAATTTGCCTGAAAGAAATTCTTGTTCTATAGTCCCTCATGTTGTTACGAGAAGTTGGAATATAGTTATACCATTCAGGCAGTTTTTCAGTCTTGGTGAGATTTATACATTGTATTTTTCAAACCTGTTGGACAAGTTTTTAATTGTTTATTTGGACTGATTGATCTTTGACCTGTAAGGATCTAAATGTCAGGGTTCCAAGTAATACACCTGTTGCAAACAAACTTTACAAAATTTACATCAGAGAGCTTTTGCGGTTCTTCAGTGACTTTTACATTAAGCTAGAGAAACTGCCTTTAATTTGCCTGTCTTAGATTACCTCAAAGGGAAATGCTTTCTGCCAATGCTGAGCTATTCTATCTTGGAAAATCCAAGCCTCCACACATGGGTGCTCAGAGATATAATGTGATACCTTTAAAAAAATCCATACGTTTATCTCCAATTCTGTGTACTCATCATGCTGATCATTTGCAATGTGAAATTGGTGTTCCAGAAGTATTTCCTCCTACTCAAGTTGACTTTTACTTCTCAGCTCATTCTCTGTCCTCTAGTTTAGAGGACCCTTGGGCCATGGACCAATACTGGCCTGTGGCCTGTGAGCAACCAGGCTGCACAGCTGGAGGTGAATGGAGAGAGAGTGAAACCAAAACCACTGTTTTTTAAATGAAATAACAATATAAAACACCAATTATATATGATGTAGTGGTTAAGGCATCATGCTAAAAATCAAGAGACCATACGTTCTAGTTCTGCTTTAGGCACAAAACCAACTGGATAACTTTGGGCCAGTCAAAATTTCTCCCAGACTTACAAAGGAGGCAAGGGCAAACCACTTCTGAAAAACCTTGCCAAGAAAATTGTAGGGGCTTATCTTCAGACACAACTGAATGAAGGAAAAGGGAAGGGGGTGGGAAGCACTGAGCAAATGTGGACAAGATGGAACATATGCTATGTGGTCCATTAGTGATGCTGTAGTCACGTTGCTAAGATATAATCCATCTTTACTGATGATTAACTTTGCATATTGCCTCCAAAGGGATCTATGTGCATCTGAGTTCCAAAAGATCCAATCAATTTCCTCTCCACAATTTAAAAATGCCTAATATGACAGATGGAAACTATTATTAAATCATACTAAAACAAAATCAGTACTGTACACACACTATGTATCTTAAAAAATGATCTTTGACGTGTCTTTCATCACCTAACTCTCCTAGAATTTCAGGCCAATATGTAGCTGTATTTCCAACATATTTGGAGACCATCAGCTTGTATTACTGCAGGATAGGTACACATCGACTGTATGGAACCTTTAGTACCTAATTTATAGCCCCAGATTGGCAGGTGTCCAGCATTTCAAACTTTGGAGCTTTTTTGTGGGGGAGGGGCTCTTCAAAGGATAGAAGTGATGCCTTAAAATTGTAGAGACTTACAATACCAATAACATCCCTTCATCATGTTTTAATTTTCACAAAATTGGACTGCTTTTTTTAGGGTTAAGGGGCAATATTAGTGCCTTGAGAATTGTGCCTTTCTCAGGCACAATTTTGGTAAATTCCCAAGACTTTCCTGTTCAAGCGTCTGGGTAAGGATCTGATGTATTGAATTTACAACTCCTAATTCTAACACAAGGCACAGACTGAACTGGAAAATGTGAGTCCTAAAGCTAGTGTGTATTTTTTTAATTGCTGCTCTGCTAAGATTAGGCTAAGAAATGGTTGTTGACTCACAGCATAGGGTAAGGTGCACCAATTCTGGCTGTCAGGTGCCTGGTGCGTGTTACGCCTCCTCCTGCAGGGAAGGAGGGAAGCTGGCAGGCATATGTACATTATCCAAGAGCTATGTTTAGTAACTTTTGTCTCTTCCTATTTGTTTCTAGCATCCTTGCAACAGCAGGAGCACATTTTAACACCCATGTGGACCTGCGGACTCTGCGAGCAGTACGAGTGCTCAGACCCTTGAAGCTTGTCTCAGGCATTCCTAGTAAGCATCTGGTTTATCTCCCTCCCCATTTTGCCCTACTGTTGTACTCCTTCCTTGCAGAGCAGTGTTGGTGTTTCCAATGGGCATCTTTATTTCCTGTAGAGATATTCTATTAGAATCAGGACATCTGCATATAATTCCAGACTGGCATTTAAGGAATTAAGTGATATTAAATAAAGTATTGATGTTAAATAAAATATATCTTCGACAACCAGACTGACAGGCCTCAAGTACCTCTGATCCTCTGATTCAGGAAGGCTTTTGGTAGATTAGTAAATTAAGGGAAAGAAACCTGACTTGGTTAATTCTGAATATACTTATAAGGTGCTGAAAAGGGGGAATGCTGAGAAGATTAGGCCTTAAGAATTAGTAGCCCCATCTGTTTCTCACCTGTTTAGAATACTATATGCATATATACTCAGTGAGCTTAGTTTTACCTGAAACGATAATGATTTTATTAGAGTCCCATACTAGACCTGCCCAAATTGATCTGAACTATAATGAATTAGGATAATTTCAGAGCTGGAAATTATGACATTTTAGCTGGCTCTGGAAAAAAGGAGACATATTAGGGCAGTCAATGGTAGGCTGAGCTAATAAGACATTAATCAGGCCCATGTGTTTTGAGAAGATTTCCAGTTTTACTCGATAAAGATTATAGGTGGTCCTCATGTAACCACTTGTTCATCAACTATTCAAATTTACAACATTGCTTGAAAGAATGATACTTGAAGTTCTGGCTGTTGCATCATTCCCACAGTCGTGAGAATATCATTGGCAACCTTCAGGACTTGCTTCTGACAAGCGAAGTCAACAAGGACGCTGGCAGGAGGGTGCAAACATTGACCAATGGTGCTCTTAACAATGGTGCGGAATTCACTTAATGATGGCAACCAGAACTGCCACTGCTAAGCGGCACTATCATGTGATGTTGCGCTTTTCGACCATGTTGATGAGCAACAGAAATTCCACTCGCAATTGCCATAGTTAATTGAGGACTACCTGTTCTTCCGTGCACTAAGGAAAAAAGGCATAGTTTTTATTTTTGAGTCAGAGGAAATTCCCGAGAGTTAATATTGTACAGCGACTAAAGCATTGGACTTGCCCTGGGGAAACACAGTTTTAGTTCACACTTATCCATGAAAATTTACTGGGTGATTTTTGGGTAAGTTATTGTTTCTCAGCCCAATCCATCTCAGAGTTATTGTGGACAGGAAAATAGCACTTTGAGCTTCTGAATGAAAGGCAAGAGACCACCCTAATGAAGCCATCATTATTTTCATTTCATTTTCATTTTATTAAATTTATATACCGCACCATTCCAAGGACTCGGGGCGGTTTACATATAAAAATTCCTCTAAAACCCCGTTTTTAAAATTAACCCTTAAAAATT
>JANHFL010001737.1:188749-201953 GCA_032468155.1 Oxyrhabdium leporinum | reverse complement strand
CTCCCTCCCTCCCTCTCTCTGTATAGAGAGAAAGGGTTACATAATAGTATACCACAAACACACATATAAAGTAGCACAAAACAATGTTGTATGTTAAAGAGTTCTTCTATGCGATGAGCCCTTTTGTAAGGAATTGTGTTCACTTTTTCCTCCCACTGAAAAAAATTGCAATAGAAAAATTGTCTACCCATAATGAAGATGATGGATTTTGAGAAGATATTTGCTCATATATACATACACACACACACACACACTAAGGAACTTTGTCTAAAGGACATCATAATTTGGAGAAAGGATACATCAGACAAAATAACAATCCACCATTATCTCACAAGGTGTATTTTCAGATGTATTCATTTTAAATTGTGAAATGGAGATAGGGAGAAATATTCTGGTTGCTTGGAACAATTCTATGCCTGTACATTAACCAGCCATACAATGTGTTTGATCATGGGAAAAGGTATTCCACCTCTGCGACACATGTGAGCTACATTTACTATTAAACCTATGAGATAGCCCCATCGTCACATCTGCACATGCGGAACTGCTTAAAGTGACCTCATAAGAACACAATCACAGCAAGCTGAATTGACCTTGGGGAAGAACCAGTCAGGAACCTTTTGCCCAGCAAATAAAATTGTTTTTATTCACTGATCATATCTCAGAGGCAGTACAGCTGTCGTGTGAACCTAGTAGAAATAATGGGAGCCAGATGGGCATATCAAAAACATTTCAATGTTATGTTGTAATTAACAACGTGTTTTGGCCACAACAAGCGGTAGTTAAGTAATCCAATAAACTAATCAGCATAGGGTTTAATGAGTCTGGACTTTCCCCAAGGGCACCTAACCATAATATGAAGATGCCCTGAAAGCATCTTTTTCTGTCATATCCTCACAGCATTGCCTTCATCTCATCTCCAGTTCATGAGTGAGAGAGGCTTAGGTCATCCTTAGCAATAAGATATTACATTTTGTTTCCTGTTTTTTTCCTACAAACTGTTAAAGTACTATCACAGTACATCAAATCTGTTAGGTTTTGACAATCACTTTTTTGGAAAGAAGTCAGAGGACTCCCATGGTTATGTGTAGAAGCACTGAGATGGGTAGTAATTGGCAATGAGAGAGCAAACTTCATGCTAGTGTAGTTTTCTTTTGAGTCAGGGTTGGGTGGAGAATGCTACAATGCAATCATCCTCTGTGATTTACTTGCATTTATACAGCTGGAGAAATGTACATACCAGAGTGGTGTTATGTTTGCAGGAATCCTAGCATTTCATGAAAAAGCAAACACATCTTCTGGTTCAACCATCGGCTGAATGATGATTTCTGCCAAAGTGTCATTATGTAAATTACAGAACTGGCTTAAACATTTACAGTATTTGTTTTAATTTTGTCAATAGCCGTGTTTAGCCGTGGAATCTGTTGAAGGAGAAGTGGGATCTTTTTTTTTTCAGGGTTTACTATACAATTCAGTTCTAATTGTAAAGTAAACCCTGACAAAAGTAGATTCAAATTCTAAATGATCACAATGGGGATCTTTCTCCTAATATTTCTAGCTCTCTTTAAAATATGACTGAACAGAAGGGAGTGGGGGTTGCTTCAGAACTGAAATGTATAATGATAATTTGAATGAGCTCCATGGATGAGAAGAAATGAGGATGAGTTATATTAAACTTCAAACAGAAATTGTCACACAATTATTTTTTAATATTGTTTGGAACAAATAATCATGGTAAGCAACCAATATTGATATTTATTCTAAGGTCACTTGTGTTTGCCACTCAAACACAAACTTGCCACTCAACTTTGCAGGATCTGTTATACCTATATACAAGTTACTTTACTTCCTGTAGCAAGACTAGACTGGAGATTTAATCTTCCACTTCAATAAGGCAATGGTTTCCAACACATCTGAAGGCATCAAGCTATCTCAGGTCAAATTAACAATACATACAGCATGACAATACACACAGTATCCATTGCTTTGTCATTTTTCCTTCCTCTCACACTACCAACTGAGGATGCTTCCCCTGTTCTATCCTCACTACATGTTAGTCTGTGCGCAGCTCGACATGCAGTTAAACCTATCCAATAAAATAGACTATCTGCATAGATCTGAATGCTTTATTGAAAGAACAGGATATGGTGAAATTGGGGAAAATAGGAATACATAGGAGAGCCAGATACAAGATAGGCAGTATTGAGCTACTGCTGAACATAACAATTAATAAATATAAGTAATTTAACTCTCACCAGTGATGCTCTGTGTGTGGGATGTGGGTTTGTCCTTGGATGACCATGTGCTACAGATTAAGATGGATTCTTCTTTGTTCTCCTACCTTCTCCAAATGCTAAAGGAAACAGAGTCTGGCTTCCCAGCATGCATTTGTTTTGAGAGTGTGGGCTGATGGGTAAAGAGGTTGGGTCAGCTTCAAACAATATAATTGGTAATTGTCTCCCCGGCCACTAGATGGGGCTAGAGAGAAACAGCAGTATATAAAGATCGTATGTTGGGGCATATTTGTCCCTCCCGCCAGTAAATGGGGCTAGAGAGCAACAACAATATATAAAAGTTATATGCTGGGGCATGACATCCCCACTCTGCCTAATGATAGGGAAGGCTCTGATCTGGTGATAGAATTTATTCTAATTCATATTGATGAAGTATCTAAAGGAGTATGAATCACACTATTGCCAATTCATCTAGCCAGGTCAACTTAACATTAAGTTAACTATATATGAGTTGCTTCTTAATAAGGAGAGACATTGCAAATGTTATTAAAACTAATATAAATTGCAGTCAATGGTACGTGTTTCAGCTTTTCTGTGTGGGTGCAAAGACAGATGGAATCCATTCTCTCTTCAAATGCCAGTAGTAAAATTTGCATTGGAAAGGAAATAAGATTATTTTGTTTGAAGATGTTTTTTTCTCAGCTTAATTTATTTCAAAAGCCTACATTGAACATGGCTCTTAAATTGATTTAAACAGTTACGTAGAAGGTTTTAAAAATAATTTTAGCATAGGAATGACTTAAATAATACCCTTACAAATGTTTTTACTAATCCATTTTTTCTTGGCACAGATGTTTAGAAGGTTGATAGGCCCTAAAAACCTTTAGAAATGTTCAGTTTTCTAACAAATGAAAAAGTGTGTCCTTGGGTGTGAGGCGGGAAAAGAGAAATCTAAAAAGCTATTTTTTTTTCCTGGAAAAGGTAGGCATTAATACAGGCCAAGTAACAAATTATTTAATCAAAGTGACTGCTTAAACAAAATGCCAATTTTTCCATTACGTTGGCACATTGGGCAAGATTTGGATAGTTATCAAAGTGAGAATGCCAATTTCTTATTTTTATTCTTAATATTTGAAAGAGAAATAATAATTTTAGGGAAAGCAAAAAGGAAGGGATAGGATATCTCAGTTTCATGTCTTATCCTGAATCTCAAAAAAAGTCAGGTCTACAGTACAAGATCTCATTTTATTTCCATATACATGATAACTAGGCGCAGAGAGAAATAATCTTTGATTGTAGCTGCTGTTTTTACTTTCATATTTAAATAACACTCTCATAAATACACACACAACACAAACTGATATATTGTTAGAGAGCAGAGCAGGGATGGGCTGCTACATGGTCACAGAGGAACCTCTAGCTCTGAGCTCTGGCTGGGCCCGCCCACTTGCCCCTTCCCTAAGCTATTGCTAAATAACTCATCTTTCCGCCACCCACACTGCCCAGGTGAGCTCCGCGCCACTCCTGCTGTAATCACCAGAGCTGCTTTAATCATCAGCTGCCTCCCTGCAACTTCGCATGAGCCCCAAAGAGGCATGTGTGAGTGTAGCTAGTGCACACGCGAATGCACGTGTGTGACCAGTGAACCTCTTGCCAAAGCAAGAGTAGCCTGCCTCTGGAGCAGAGCTGCAGAATTTCCCATTAAAGTGTTGCATAGTAGTTAATAAAAGGCTAACACACATAGAACTCAAACGTCCGACCCTTTTCACCCTATCAAAATGTAAAGAATGAGAAATGAATATTTCAGAAGTGGTCACTAGACCAATATTAGATTTAATGCACTATTAGTTCAAACCATATGGATGAGTATACTGCACTGCATTTCTGATCATCCTCTGTCCTGCATCTTCTGCTGATTGAAAATGTTGATCATGTAGAAATCCAGAAAATGCTAAATTTGGGCAAGGTTAGTAAAACATCCATAGAAAGCAAAATATTGTTTAAAAGAGAATGTAATGTAATGTACTTTTTAGAGCAATGGTCCCCAACCTCTGGACTGCACCCCACTAGTGAGCTGTGGGCTGTTTGCAACCGGGCTGCAGAAATGTTGGGCGAGCATGCAAGGATGCACATCCCCACTTGCACAGGCAACAGGCGAGTGAGCAAATGGAGCTGTGTGCATATACTTGTAACAGATAGAAGATTAACAGAGTTGGAAGGTGCCTTGTAGGTCATCTAGTCCACCCCCCATAGAATAGAATAGAATAGAATAGAATAGAATAGAATAGAATAGAATAGAATAGAATAGAATAGAATTCTTTATTGGCCAAGTGTGATTGGACAAAAAAGGAATTTGTCTTTGATGCATAAGCTCTCAGTGTACATAAAAGATATGTGATAAACCATGACCATAGTCATCACAAATACATTCATTGTGAATCATAAGATACAACAGAGTGATAATCATAGGATACTAAATAAACAGTCAACAAAAATCATGCTAGGAAACTAAATAAAACAATATAAATCATAAGGATACTAGCAACAAAGTTATAGTCATAAGTAAAAAAGGAGAAAGGTAATAGAAAGGATGAGAAGAATAATAGTAATGCAGTCTTAGTAAATAGTTTGACAGTGTTGTGGGAATTAGTTGCTTATCAGAGTGATGAACAAACAGAGTGATGGACAAATGATGAACAAACTAATGAAAGAAATGAGTTCCTGTCTTTTCTACAGTAAACATAAATCAACGTATTATCCCTCTTCCCTCTCTAAGATTGCATCACTGCAAAGCAAAGCTTCCACAAAAGGCATTTCTGAGCATAGAAGCCAGATGGCATTTCTGCTAGCCAATAGTCATGGCTGGTCAGTGAGAGCCTGTTTTGGTGGGTGTAAAATTCACCAGTGAAATTTTGAGCCTTTGAATCCGGTTTCTGAGTTTCCAGCCTCTTTTTAAACTTCTGCTCCAACTTACTGATTGGAGGGCCAAGTACTCCTTTTGCCCACTTGTGGAAGCAGATTAATTAATTAATTAATTAATTCATACAAACAAACAAACAAAGGAATGCCTTGCTTGCAGAAGTTGTGCTTCATCACTGGTGCTTCATCACTGGAGGTTTTCAAGAAGAGATTGGACAACCATTTGTTGCATAAGGGCTACTGCTTGAGCAGGGCGTTGCCTAGATGACCTCCAAGGTTCCTTCCAACTCTGTTATTCTGTATTCTTCTCTATTCCATATGAAACCTTTTAATCACCACATCTAGACATCACCATTTCATTTTCTTCCATTTTCAGTAAAAGGTCCATAAAATATTTCCAGTCTTGTAAAAATACTTGTTTTATTCCTGATCAAACAGGCCAACTTTGCTATTTCTGCAAATTCTGCCATCTTCACAATCCATTCCTATCTTGTGAATATTTCAGTATTTCTCCAATGCTATGCATATAAAGTGCGGTAACACTTACCATAGACTGATTTTTTACAGAACTGTACGTTTTCCTTGGAAATCAGGATATAACTTGCCAAGAACTGCTAACTGAACTCTTTAAAGCTGCTTTGAATTTTTAGTTTACAAAACAGCTTTCCCTAAGCTGATCAGCTTTCGTTCTATGAGGGAAAGCTACCAATTTTCTTATTAAGCCATTGTGAAAAGCAAATATATTAATTCAAATTATTGCATAGCAGATGGATACCAGAAATTGATTGCTATAATGAAATGTAACTTTTATCAAGCAATCAAATTAAAGTTGTCGAAATTAAAAGAGAAATGGGAAACATTTCTGAGTTGAGATACCAAAATAACAATTCATTAGGAAGAGGCAGAAGAGGAACATTTGCCCTGGAACAGTCTAGTCAGGGCATCAAAATAGGTTTCAGTATTTCACCATTTATTAAAATTATTTTAATGTTTAAATTATTTAATGTTGCTTAAGGAATTTAACACAAGGATTTTGATTTGATTACTAAAGCCTATACATTAAACTATGTTATAACATTAAGCTATAACTGACACAGTTTGGCTGAGACAAAAAGATTTTAAAAAAAATCTTTTTTGCAAATCTTTTTTTATTTTTTAAAAAGATGTTGATGATGTTATGCATTCAGTAGAGTACGACTCTTGGCGAGTCTGTCATCCAGGTCTCTCCACATCTTCCAATGTTGCACTACTTTTTTGAGTTGCACTGGCTGGTGTCAGCTTTGATGGTTCAGCCACCGTGGTGGCTTGGTTTCCTTTTACTGCTAACTCTTCCAAACATACTTATAACATGCTTATAAGTTGTAAACCGCCGAGTCTTCGGAATGGGGCGGTATATAAATGTAAAAATAAATAAATAAATAAAAATACTTGCTTTCTCCAGCGAATTCCCCTGCATGTCATGGCCAAAATATATAAACAAAATAAATTTGAAAAATATATAAAAACTATTATATGCACAACATTTAAACAAGCAAAGACTATTATATGCACAACATTTAATCAAACAAATCAGTTGTTAAACAACAACAACAAAAAGGTTATCACTATTAGTTATAACTAAATATGTTTGCATCTCTGGATAATACATTTTTTGCAACAAATCAGCAGAATGTCTGGTCTTCATATAAAGCCCTTAAATATAAAACAATTCTGTTTGTTTGTTTGTTAATATATGGAGACCAGGCAGTTTCTATGTGAGATTTCATGGCACAGAGTTCCAGAGAGTGGAAATAGGCTTTGTGCCTAAAACCACCCTGCTCCTGTTTGAAATGAGCTGTTTCTAAAAACAGGAAACAAAAACTAGATTTCACATCCCAAGATAAGGGGGGACTTTATGGGAGAAAGTGTTTTCTGGAGCACAATTTTAAGTGACATCAAAAGGGGAATAACAAGAGGACATATAAAAATAGAGAGATGTCAACTTATCTAAGAAAAATAGTTTTTTGAGTTCTGTAAACAAAAACATATTTGATAGGAAATAGTATTAAGTAAAAATAAAGCTTGAGCTTCATCACTAATGTCTTAACAATTATTACCATATAGTTCTTTTGGCAAAAATATGGAGGTGATTTTTCACCAACATTTTCATGTTTTTTCAGTTTCCAATCTAACACTAGATTGTATGTTATTTACTGAACGTTGTCGTTTTGAATGACTAAAAGCTTATGAGGTGCATAATTCCTTAAGAAGTGTGTGTGCATGTGTGTGTATGTGTGTGTACGTGAAATAAACATATACATAGATGCACACAGATAAGTTTATTTATGATAACAAGGTCTTCTTATTCCAGAAAATCATTTATATTCTGTGTTGGCAAGGGCAGATTTCTCAGTCAGCCAAGATGTAAAAATGATTGTATAGTTGAGCCAGTTAGAAGTGTTTTATTTTAGCAATGGAATAAATCAATTCTCCTGTGATCAAATATTTCCCAGCAATGCAAATGCTCATACCATTCGATCTATTTTAGAGGTTATATCCTAGAACTGAAATGAACTATCTCTCTCCTACCTCTCAATACATACAAAGAAAGAGAGAGATAAAGGGAATGATACACAGACAGACTTACAACCACACACATTACACTTGTTACGTTACACATTAAGCTTGTCTATTTGATATGGTTGGCTAAATGAATGAATGAAATTAGTTTAACATTTATGCATTCTATTTTAAATCTAGAGCTGTCAAATACCTATTACAATCGCGTGCCATCTGTCAGATGTAGGTCAAATGATGAATACTTTGTGTCAAATATTATCAATATTTAGAGATATTGCCTGTCAGTTTTCAACTCTAGACGAATGCATATCAGGTATCATAAAAATCAACTTACATCTTACTAACTGAAAGGACATTCCTAAACACTGCCTCTTGCATGTCAAATATTACTGAAAGGCAGCTTGCAGATACTATTATATGTTTAGATGCTACTGCAAATTATTGGTGGCAAATGCTGGAAGTACTGTATGTATAACACATCCATAGAAGATTTGAAAGATATCATCAAACCTTTGCAAGAATATTAATAGTGGGTGAAGAGATAATTTATTTCAGCTCTGCCATATTCTATAAAGCAGCTCAGAATTGCTTAATGGTACAGAAGTCTGGAAATTACAAATATCTCATTTCCCAATGGAGGAGACACTAGACATGTAAGAACCATAAATCTGCAGTGAGGGTGGGCAGAGAGTGCCATCTGGAATTATGGTGGAGCCATTTGTAATTGGCTATTTCTAATTTAGAATATTGGCTAAGCAAGAACAAAGGTATTGCCTTTTTTAAAGAAAAAGAAAAAAAAAGAAACCAGATTCAGCTATGAAACAATTCCTTTGTTCCTTGCTCTATACAATAGCAAATTTATTCAGACTAACACTAGAAAAGTTAACTTGGTGAGCATTTCCACACAACCAGTTCATGCCATTCTCAGGAGGCTGTTCTGGGATTGTGAAATCAGAATTCCTTGGACTGCACAGAAGGACAACCTAAAATTTAGAAGACAATGACATCATTTTGTCTCACTATTTTGATAGTAATTTCTAGCAAATTCCACACATTTAATCTATAGCCATTATTGAAGAAGGTAATGAAGATTTTGAGTGGAGTTTTAAGTGGAGTTGGCTTTTGAGTGGAATTTGATTCTGACCTTCAACAGCCTGACAGAATGTACAACAGGCTCATAGAAGACATTGGAAAAGTTGCATCAGGATTATTTTCAGTGAAACTTTTGATCATGTTCAATGCGCACAGGAGATGAGCAGCAATAATTCATGCTATTGTGATATACAGCTTTCTTTGCATTCATTCAGTAATGCCTAGCAGGAAAAACAGCATCTCTGTCTTTGGATGGAGAATTAATCTATAATCTCAGCCAGTGCAATTGGCAGACAATAAAAACCTTTTGTTTTGTCAGCCTTAATGGAAATTCTATAAAGAACCTTATCTTCTGTTCATGCCCTGTCAGCACAGCAATAATTTTAGTTTGCTCTGCTCCAAACACTACATTCTGAAGCATCTTCTTTGAGCTCAGATCTTGATCTGAGTAAAATTCAGCCAGCAATACATTATCTATAGCCAAGAAAGTCTCTGCTTCACTTTGCTGAAGCAGCCTCATATGGCTCTCTAAACTGTAATTCTTGGTAAATAACTGCAACGTAATATCTTCCTTTGCTCCTTTCTTCTCTTTCCTTCTGCACTCCCTTCTGAGGAATAATGTGATAATTGCCATGTGTGATTATTTATTTAAGGAAGAGTTAAGCAGTTAGGTGAGTTCATCCCGGGAGAAAACACTGCTACTATCCTGGCCTCAAAGCGCCGTTAATTGAAACTACATTCCCAGTGCAGGTGCACAGTGTCCTTCAAGCTGTTTTTACTGTCTGTTCATGATTCCACCTCCTCCTCTTTATTTGTGTACGATTTTCAGATGATAGGAAAAGAAGCAGAGATAATACAATGATACAGTGAAATAAATATTTGAAATAAGTGATTTGTCATTGAAAATGTTCCTTCATTGCTATATTTATGATTTATGCATTCTGTTCAGCCAGACCTGGTTCACAAAAGAGATCCAGAAAGAGGTATTTCCATACACCTCAAAATGACTCTAGTGTCTTAATGCTGATGGGCACTCTGATCAGCTGAGAAGTCTTTTATTTATCTGCCCATTTGTTCACCTTACTATTCCTCATCACTAGGGAATTCTGACAGTATCAAAGAAAGGAAGAACCATAGCTACAGCTATTTGTGTGTTTCATGTGGTTCTCCCAAAAGAAACCATTTGGTGACTGTGCCAGAGAAGGGGGCAGTGCTTTCAAGCTCACCTACCAGTGCCCCCAAGGTGGCTTCATCTGCCCATATGAAAATTCTTTGTAGGTCTTATTGACCAGGTAATCTTGGTAAAAGTGATGACTTACATCTAATTCTAAAAACACGGTGTGTGTGTGTTATGCTGGTTATAAAAAAGGCTTTCAGTACTTCACATATCTGTCCTTCCACCAATTTTTTTGCCATTCTATTTTCTTCCTGTATCTGTACTATATGTAAAACCAGCTCCAGCATTTTTAACTAAATGTATTTTTTATTTTAGAATGGGATAATGAATTACAATAAAAACAAACCTCAGCCTGATATACTGAAGAGTTCAATATGGGTTTTTAGAAGATGGCTAGGTTGCAGCTTCAAAACCTTTAGTGATGCTCATAAGCCAAGCATTCTAGCTACTTTAGAAATAATATTTTCCCCACTAGTGCTTGGAGATTATGCCTTTTGAGAAGCTCAAATGAAGCTCTTAACTGGTTTGTTTGGATATGATGTACAGATGAGTCAGAGAGAGAGATGAGGGTTTAATTATTGCCAAGAACAGTAATAAGATGAAGATGAATGCTGCCTTTCTCAGACAGTCACGTTCTGCTTCATCATTGTGCTGCCCAACATCATGGGCAGAATCCTTGCCAAAAGGACAAAAGAGAGATCTGGAGAGAAGAGAGAGGGCAGACCCTTATTAAAAGGCAATGAATAACCATATTACAGCCCTGAGCAACCTTGCCAGAAGCCTTTTAAGCTGTCAGTCTTTTGCTTCATGACTTGTGCTTTCCTGAGCAGCTGCCTTCTTTCTTCCTCTCTGTTCTGCTCCCCTGAATTTTAGTGAGGATGAAATAATGCCATTTTGTGGACATTAATAGCACCATGCAATTAAGCAATGAGAACATTATGCTCTAGGTGAGCTTGCAACAAATGCAGTCTGGAAAAAGTGAACACGGCAGTTGCAGTCAAAATGTCACAAGCTTCCTCTTGTTATCACTACTGCAAACCTCTGTCCTTTTCAGTCAACCTATGCTGAATAGGGTCAGATGTGACATCTTGGAAGATCAGCATAAGTGTTCTCATTAGAGCTGTGAAACTTTCCACAGGGGCAAAGCTACTGAGTACAAATCAGTGTGGGAGCCACGTTAAAGGGCATTTTCACATGGTGTTGTTGCATGGATTGTTTTTCTAAGAGGAATACAAGATGATTGCTTCTATGTCCCCATGCAAAAGGGAAAGCAAGCAGCCACCACTAGAATAAATTTGGCAATAAAATAGGACTACATATATGTTTTTGTATAACAAAAATTGCATGTAGTGCAACTTTAGGTTATTTTTTGTTTTTGTTTTTCTTTCAGACCAATGATGCCTTAGGAGCCACCTGGAATTGGTTGTACTTCATTCCCCTCATCATAATTGGATCGTTTTTTGTTCTCAATCTTGTCCTGGGAGTGCTTTCTGGGTAAGCCAGTTCTTTGATTCGATGATGATGATTTCTCACCTTTCTACTCACAGGGCACTTATTATTTCAGTTACATTAGATATACTTAACCTGACACGCAGTATAGTGTATGTTACAGCACTCTCACACTCAATACTGATGATTTTTCATCCATTCTTAAACCTGCGTAATTAGCAAAATGTAAAGTTGGAACTTTAGCAAAAGAATCAGTTGATAATGTCTAAAGCAGTAGCCATGTTGATTTATTGGGGGAAAAAATCTGAAGAAATCTTGTACCACTTTAAAGAATGTCAGCTTTATTGTTGTGTATTCTTTCATGAATTGCATCATAATTTGGCAGTGGGAATTGTAGAAGGAGGAAAAGCCCACACTAATTTATGTTACCTCAGATCTATTAATCTTTTTAAGATGGTGAAAGTATTTCTTACATTGATAGGAGCTTACCTGAAGTGTCTAGGTATAAAATGCTAGCCCCCAGAGTGTTGTAATTCAGGTTCCTTAGTTTCAAAAGAACAGAAGGCAAGAAACACAATAAAATTCTGATCTATTAAGATTCTTTGCAAGCCTTGAACAAATTCAAACAATCGACATCCCTGGTGAGATTTTCCAGGACTCATTTTTCATCCACAGAGGCTTCAACACTTATTTAAACTAGTGTTGTTGTTTAGGAACTAATTTAGAGATGTGACATATTAGGCAACTTACTCTTTTCTCAAACATAATGAATTAAATAACGGGCAACTCTGCTTTTATTTGCATTCTAAATTGTGGAGTAGTTATCCATTTTCCATAATTGATGGTAGCTTCAGCCATCCTTTCAAGTTGCGTGAAAGGTTGACAAAGTTCATATATTACCACATAATTTGTATTTATAGAACTGAAAATTAGAAACAACAACTGGGTATCATGTGCCTATCCCACAAAAGGCCTGTATAGGGAATAAATGTGGAAAGTATTTTATGTTGTTAGATAAGTATCAAGATTGTCATAGCATATTAATATCAGAGATAACAAATCCAAATAGTATCTCATGCTTTATAGACTCACGAAGCAGCTTATGTTCAGTTGAGTAGAGTTTGCCAAACAACTTCTCAGTGGGTTTGGATCATATCTTGTCTGTTTCCAACAGTGCTACCTCAGATGACTATGGAAAAATTCCTGGATACAGTCTCTGAATGATGGCATATGTGTGGGGAAAAACTTTGATCTTGAAAGACCAGGATAGAACATTCTAGTTTTCACATACTAAAATATACAGGCATATTCATGAGAATGAAACAACAGCTCTTTTTGAACTCCTCTAAATCATGCTGAAATTCAGGTATACAGCTATACTTTTCCATACTCCTTGTGTGGACAAAAAAATCCAGTGTTCAGGAAATAAGATAGTTCCCTTTGAATCCTGTATTTCATTTGAATTTATACCATTCTTTCCAAACTTTTAGTATATTCTGTAGAGCTTATCCTCCAATTGTAGAATAATTAAGATTTGGCAGCATTGTGAAATGAATCAAAGCAGTTACAGAGGGAAGAGTTTGGATCATAGTTGTGCTAGTAGAAAATTGTCTGAGTAAGACTTAAGTGAATTAGAATACAATTGTGTGTGTGTGCGTGTGCGTGTGCGTGTGTGTTTGTTTTTCTCTGTGGAAATTGTAAGAGCCTAGGTGGCGCAGTGGTTAGAGTGTTGAACTGCAGGCCACTTCTGCTGATTCAATCTAGCGGTTCAAAT
>JANHFL010001737.1:170547-185578 GCA_032468155.1 Oxyrhabdium leporinum | reverse complement strand
TGGGATTTGAACCGCTAGATTGAATCAGCAGAAGTGGCCTGCAGTTCAACACTCTAACCACTGCGCCACCTAGGTTAATTTAAGAAACATATGTTTCCAGTTTAGATTAACCAAAATTCAGCACAAAATGTAAGCACTAAATCAGAGGTTTATAACCTGGAGTACTAGAGCCAAAAGTGAGCCTGTAGTCCTTTTTTTAAGATTAAGTGTTGACTTGATCACTAAAAGATTAGCCATCTGTGTTCCAAAATTAGCCTTCCTTGCCATTTGTTGAAAGAAATAAGTTTCCTAACCCAAAATGAGTCTGTTTCAAACAGATTATAATTAGTATCATCTAACTTCTCCTGTTTGGATAAAACAACCAATAAAAAATTGTAATAAAAGGGAACAAAAAGAAAAAGAAAAGGAGCTATAGTGACACAGTGGTTAGAATGCTGTATTATAGTCTAACTCTGCCCACTGCCAGGAGTTCAATCCTGATTGGGCTCAAGGTTGACTCAGCCTTCTATCCTTGGTAAAATAGAGACCCAGATTGTTGGGGGACAATACGCTGACTCTGCTCAGAGATCGTATGTAAGTCTAAGTGCTATTGCTATTTCTGACATATCTCCCAGCAGGACTCCATCCAGTCCCTTACTGGCCTTTTTCCATCCTAACCATAACCATAATGTAAAAAGTGTTACTCAATAATGTTAACTTTTCAGACCATTAATTGCTTTAAGCAATTCAACTGACTAACAACTAACACTGGAGAAATGGGTGAGTAATTGGACAATTTTGAGTGTAAATATAAATAAATGAAGCTTCCTAACACAAGAGGTGCCTGGAATGTTGCTATGACTACTTAGGTCACACAAAAGTATTCATAGTTTTAGGTTATGTTTCTCTGGGAATCAGTACAGCATCTGTGCTACAGCTTGCAGTTGTGGAAGTGGAAGATGCTTTCTTTTAGTTTTTTTTCCTCCTAAATCACTATATTAAATTATTTTCCCAATAAAGCTTATATTGCATTCTTTCTTGTAACTCTTCAATAGATGTGTTTGTTTTTTTCATTTTCTCCTTTTTAAATAGTGAAAGGTGATTTCTAAAATTCTGCTGCATAATTGGATATTTTATTTGCCCCTATCATTCCTTGCTCTTTTTCTTCTTCTTTTTAACCCTATTTCTCACGGGATTATGCAATGAAAAGAAAGCAAGAGAAATATTTATGGCAGAGGATTTTTTCCCCCAATAGCTAAGAACCATGGCTACTAATCTTACATTAGTAGTGATGACTCTCTAAGCACAGGGAACACATTTCATGGGAGTGGTGGAGTAAACGGGAAGAAGCAAACTATCTCATGTTTATTCAGTGCAGCTTCTAGATGTAACTCTGCAAGAATAAAGCCCTATTGTATTTAAGGGCCTGTAATAGAAACATTGCCGGAGTTAGCTGATTTGTGATGATGTCCTGCATGAAATGCAGGGAAAAGTTAAATAATGCACATTTTTTATATTAAAGATAGTCTGAGACAAGTGTGGTGTTGGGATATAGGTATTTTAAGTCTTTGACTTTTACCAAAGACCAATGGTGATGATACTTAGCATTTACTTATTAATTCCTCTAATGCGCTTTATTTAGCCGGGCCCGGAGAGTGTCCTCAGTAAATTAACATTTATTATTTCTTTCTTATTTGAGGATTTGGAGGTGGGAACGAAGAAGAAACAATCAAAACTTGACTGATTCCAAATCAGAACATGTTTAATATAAGCACAGCATCAAATAATAAATGCAAAGGGATAGGATCCTCATGGAGCAAAAATATCTCCAGAAACTAACCTATCATTAGGTAGAATGAGATATGCATCTTAGATAGTACATGCTGTGATGTGTGGGAAAACAGTGATAATAACCTCTGCCATTCTTCGCGAGACCCTAGCTCTGTCAGACTTGATGCAAGCATAGCTGTAAATCTCAGCTCTTCAAACACTACGCCTTTATTCAGTAACTGGTTACTTGGCATTATAGTCATCTTGTAGACACAGCTCTGATGGAATAGTGTTAGTAAAAACAAGAATGAAAACATATACATGGGGAGATCAGTTTACTGAAATATACAGAATCCTGCATTACAGACTCAGATGCACCTGATTTTTGTGACATGACAGTTTACTGTGCAAGCTCCTGATTCCTTTCTTACTAACTTTATTCTTTACATCCTATCTGTTGGAGTATGAAGTTTAGCATGCTTCATAGCCTACTCTGTAGTTCTATATTTGCCATCGGTGAAATGAGGTTGCACATCTTGTCTTTGTTTGAGCAGTAATGGCAAAATGCCTTTGGCTAGATCTATAAGGGTCCTATATAGGATGACATTCCAGCTATAATTTTCTGGCAATTTGTTTCTTATGGCATGGGAAGAAACCAGGTTATTTAACACTTTTCATAGAACAGTAAACCTGAAAATTAGAATTTTATTTACCAAATTAGTCTATTTCATCCTAGCTGACAAGGCATATTGTAAGCAATTTCCAAAGTTCTTTGCAGAAAAAATTGATTGAACTCATCTCAATTTTGATTCTTATTGGGTCAAGTCATAGAGAGAGCTGCTCCTTGGATTCATATTTCATATGGATTCTTTTCAGCTTCTTAAATATTAAGATGTGGACAGATTGTATATAGAGATAAGGGTTTACCACTTGCTCGTTCAGTTAGTGTTCTTCCCACCTAATTAAATTCACATTTCAATTTTTAAGTAAATTTTAAAAATTAATTTAAGCTCATGGGCCTCATAGATAACCCAGTTTTAAAAACATTAATTCCTCAAATTTATGCAGGTGTAAATGTATGTAAACGTCTAGCACAACTACCAGTGTTATTCAGAAACAAATGAAATCCTAAAAAATAAAATCTGGGAAGCTAAACAGCTATCCATAGAACAGGTTGCCTAATATATATCTTGATTCTATTTACACCTACCACATTTTAGATCATCTTCTATGTTCTGCCTCTGTATTGGTGTAATTAGATTATTCAGTCACTCCCAGCAAAAAGATGCAGCATTATTATTTGCCCTCAGAAAAGCCTGTGTGATGAGACATGGTTACCAAGTAACCATGTTTTTAGGTATAAGTTGAATTTGCCTTCAGTTTTAACTCAGGAAAAAAATGTCTGTCTGCCTCAATTGTTACATTTTGTTGGTTATATAATGCCTCTGATTTAATTATGCAGCTCATCATACTTTTGAGACTCATTAGTTCATTAATCAATTCAATGCTTTATTTTGTTGTTAATTAAAAAGGCTTATTGCAGGGTGTGGCCAATGTACTCTTTTGTCCTCCTTTTTTTCTCCCTCACATATACCCTACAAAATTTGGGCCATATTTTAGGATGGTGTGAAAACCTGTATGTGTACTTCAGTGCTAGTGGAGGGATTCAATTATTTTTACTACCAGTTCTGCGGGCAAGGCTTGGTGGGTGTGGCTTATTGGTCATGTGACTGGGTGGGCGTGGCCACCCCCTACACACCATTTCCAGCCTAGTGGGCCTCCCTGCACTTACCTGGGAGCCAAAACGGGGCATGTGGGGAACTCCAGGAAGGAGTGGGCGGGGGCGGGGCCAGTCAGAATCTTTCCTTCGCCTGAACCAGCCCGAACTGGCTGAATCCCACCACTGGTCAGTGCCAATCAAACAGATACATTCTGTTT
Organism: Oxyrhabdium leporinum; assembly: GCA_032468155.1. Lineage (NCBI taxonomy): Eukaryota > Metazoa > Chordata > Lepidosauria > Squamata > Cyclocoridae > Oxyrhabdium > Oxyrhabdium leporinum. The sequence continues at coordinate 181,891 of JANHFL010001737.1, read as the reverse complement.
CTAAATGGAAGGTTTGAGAGTCTAACAAAGTGCATAACCTCCCTCCTCTGTCCTCCTGCTCTAAATCCAGAAAGATTTGTGCTGTTGAGCCTATTGAGTGAAAAAGTAAATTCAATTCCTTTGTAATCTACTTGTGTTATATGATAAAATTAAATCCAACTATCTACATGTTATGAACTCTTTTATAATCTTACCCCATTCTTTGCTAAGCCTTTGAAAAGGGTAATATTGTAATTAATGGATCGGTTTCTCAACATTTGCTATGTGGAGTTTAACTTCATTCAAGATTTTTTTTCACACATCAGTTTCCATCTCTAAAGAGCATTCTACACTTTCTTGAAAAAGTCTTCCAGACTGTTGACTGTAATCTTTTTTACACATGTAGAATTCTTTGCCTATTTTAAAGAATACATAAGACTGAAAAACATTAAGCATTTGCAGTTAATAATAAACTGTAAAAAAGTGCTGGTGTATATAACCTTTAAAGCCCTCTATGCCATAGGGCTAAGATCATCTATGTGATTGCCTTTCCCTAAGAACATCTATGCATCCTACCAGGTTAGATAAGGTAGGCACACTCTCTTCCCCCAAATATTATCATCTAATGGGAAGCATACTTTTCCATGGCAGTCTCACTTCTATGTAACACTCTCTCCCCTGAAGTTCAGCAGGCCTCTAATCTACTTTTCCAAAAAGCACTGAAGACCTGGTTTTCCCCCCAAGGATAAGATGAGATGACTCCATCTTGGAAGCTTCTCTTGGTGCCAGGTTTTTGTTTTTAATGCTTAAACTTTTAATCCTTTTTATATTTTTTACATTTTTTTCTTTCAATTCTTGATTGGAAACTGCTCATAGATCAATATAAGATGGGCAGATATTTGAATGTTTTAAATCAATAAAATGTTAAAGAAGAGCATTTGTTAGAGGCATACAGCATAATTCTCTATATTCTGTCTAAAGTGTTTAAAAATAATGCTAAAGGGAAAGACTGCTTGATGACAAAGGCAGTGGTCAATGTTATACAAAAAATACTGAACAGCATTAAATGAGAGCTCATAAGACCAAATATACAGTTTATTTACTTGACTTGAACTTGGTTTCTTTTCCCTTAAGAGATTAAACTTCTGGAGAAGAACTGTGATGAAAACTCTTGTGGTGCACCAGTGTGTGCATATGTCTATGTGTGCTTTTATTAAAATATGCAGTGTAATATCAGGTTAGAGAGGGAAAATAAACTTTGAACATTGTAGTTCCCATGGCAACCAAGTGAGCTATTAAATGAATTGCAGAAGTAGCCTCTTTCAGCTCCTTATGAATTGAGAAAAAAAGGAGTTGCAGTGCGGAAGCTGAAAAGCATGGATGGAAGGAAAGAAAAGTGTAGAAAAGAAATATAACAGTCACCAAAAAAACTCCAAGAAAAAAAACCACCACGTTGGTAGAAAGCTGTAAATTAGCTCTTTCTAACTCCCTGGAAGTGTTAGACTACAATTCTATAATTTCTTTGCCAACACATCTGGAGGTTATCAACTTGTGTCAAGTCTATTTAAATAGATACAAGTGGTGGCTCTATGAATTCTGGTAATATTGTTGGACATAATCATGGAACAATGCATACATTTTCGGTAATTTCAGGAGAACCTCTGAGCCTCTATCCATATTCAGTGCTCAGATGAACATCCATATTCAGTTGAGACTCATCTAATTATTTTTGTATTTATATTGCTCTATGCCTTTGAAGATTCGTACCTTATGAACAGCTCTGTGTTACTTGTTTTTCCCTGTAGAATAGGAATAACAACATTGCTTGATGCTGTATAAATAATTCATAGCACATAAGACAAGGACATATTCTTTCTTGGGGGTAAAAGTAGATTTTTTTTCTAGGCCACATTGGACTCCCTCTATAGGTTATTTGTTGAGATCTATAGACTGAGATCTATAGACTGAATTAATGTATCAGCGTGCTCTTATTTGCTTTCATTGCACATTAGCCTTCCACATCTCATAGTTATTCACATTTCCAGGGATTAAGGAATAAAATGACTTCACTCTGGACAAAAAAATAGGATGCATGCTGAGAGTGAGCAATGGAGAAAAGGGAGCCAAATTGAAGATAAAGTGCTCATATGTGAAGATGTATAAGCAACAGGAATTATCCGCTACTTGTAAAATTATCTGTATCACCAGATGCAGGGAAATTTTGGAATAAGAGCTTAGAATAGTTGTTTTACTTCTCACAGAAAATTGCATTTAGTGTTTGGATGAAGTTGGACTTTTTAAAATTATCACGTTCTAAATTTAATGCATAATTTTACTTGTATTATTTAAACCATAACAAAATTCTTAGCTGCAGTAGTTTACCATTTTGAAAATATTGAAATGAGATGCAATCCCCTTCATATAAAATGAGAAATAATGATTGATATAAGAGGAACCTTTAATGGAAAATAGAAAATATAGTTGGAATTAATCTTTTACTTCATACAAACTGCCAATATAAAAAAAGACAACAAACCAGACTGATAGAAGATAGAAGAAACTCTGCAAGGAGAAAACATACTCATTTGTTGATTGGAATATTTTATTGCCAGGAAATGGTATAACACCTCCACAAAAATTAACTGTAGACTGAACCAGGTCTTGAAAAGCAGGGCTTATACCTGGTATTGTGTTATTGCTTGAGAAATGCAAAAGAAAAGTACACTTACTTTTCATCTCAGATATACTAAATGTATGTGTAATTACAAAATGTTTTTACCAAATTATAAGTTTAATGTGATAAAGGGAGGGAAACCATCACATGAATACTATAGATATAGAAGTAAATTTAGGTTTAAAGAAACTGACTCTTGCATGCTTTTTGGATTGTGAAACATCATTAATCCAGAAAATAAAGATCACAAGGAAGCAAGCAAGAACAAGCAAAACATAAGAGAATTTCTTGGACTGTTGCAGCTGTCAAGATGAAACTAAGGTAAAGGATAGGAAGTTTCTTCATGACACTTGGCTCTGGAATGTTTTAAACTGGGTTGTCCAATCTTGGCAACTTTAAGACTTGTGGACTTCAACTCCCAGAATTCCCTAGCCAATATGGCTGGCTGGGGAATTCTGGGCATTAACACAGGTCCACAAGTCTTAAAGTTTGGACATCCCTGTTTAAATAATTCTATCTTGAGGTAATTGAAGCTCCTATCTATGCACATATAAATAGGTTCTTGCCCAGCCTCAGTCAAGGGAAAGCATCATATTCTTGTATGCAAGGCCAGAAATGTGTTAGAAAGCAGTTATTCATAAAGCTAAATTCTATATTCAGGCAATAGTTGCCAGTTCAGAGGAAGGTTCCTGTGCCCAGGTTGGGATGGAGGGAATTGAAGCAGAAAATCTTAACTCTGGATTTTGTAGGCATCCAGTGGCTTCAACAAGGCAAAAATACAAAGCCAATAGCTGGCCTTAAGAATTTATATCACAACACCTTAGTGAGCATAACACAAATGTCAAAAGGATACTGGTGTGAGGGTTAAAAAAAGAAAAAAAATGTACCAGGAAATAATGAAAAAAGGGGAGAACTGCCACATAACATCCAGGCTTAACAATGGTCAAGACAGGATATCTGCTTATCCCAGGTCTTTGGGAAGGACTCAGTAGGTGGAGAAAAATGCCAAATCCAATCTTAAACATCTGTCTGACCATGCGACCAGCCATAATTTGTAGTACAGGAAAGAACAATCTGTCTGTGCTCTAAACACCCAGACAGTTCAGACATGCTGTTACAATGGTGCCTTGTGTGTGTGTGGGAAGACAGATGGTGCATTTTCCAGACCCTGTTTAAATGAGTTCTTCTGATTCCCATGAACTAACTTTCAATTCTCCTTTCAATTACTTGGAGGTTTTTGGATATTTCTGCTCTTTCAATAAAAACACTTAGTCATATAAATATAGAATATTTAGACCAGAGGATAAAATTTGATATGCAACAAAATGGCCTCCAAGCTCCTGTTCCATATTTTTTGCTCACAGGTAAAGGTCATGTGTGATGAGAAACATTTTGGATTAGTTTGATAATCATGATTATCAACAGAAAAATAACCCTTATCCAGTTTAGCTATTAAACCCAACAATTTAATAAATTGGTGCTTTAAATTGGAAGTTGGGTGATTGTTTCTATTACAACAGTAATCTAACCTATTAAACGTAAACAAATGTTTAAGGAAGTCCCTCTTTTTAAGAAAAAATGATGTTCTGCAAGGGTTAATAGATAGGGTCCTCTAGTCTAAAGGGACTATGAGCATCTAATTGGTAGAAGACATTAGCAACCTTTCTATTAGGTTATAGAAAGAAGACAGCAATTTCCTAACAATTGCAAGCATTCTGTGGAATTTTAAACACAAAACAATTTAGATGTCAATTTGCATTATTTAGTAAGTTGTAGAAAAACCTATCTTCTATATTATGTAATGTTGTGTTGTTATAGTATCTTGCCTTTCCTATGATGCTGAACTTTGAATTGTATTAATTTTAATTGTATTGTATATTAAATTGTATAATTTAATTGTACTATTATACAGCCTTCTCTCAGATGTAGTCTATTATGTTAGGATCTTAAAAATGTTAGAAGTGTCTTAAAACCCTACCTCCTACCTCGGATAGCATGATCTACATAAAATTTATGGCAATGTGATTATCTAAAGAAACTATATATACCATCTCATGAACAGAATCTGGATATTCATGAGTATGAGCTGGGACAAGGAAGCCTATTGGATAATTTGGACCAAACAGTCTCCTAGCCCAAAGCACTTCATTAGTTGTTATTATGAGAATTAAGTGATAGAACACTTTTATGTCACCTTGAGCTCTTTGAAGGAAAGATAAAATGTAAGAAATGATAAATATTAGTAAATGTAAGCCTGACATTTCAATCTAGTCTTCAGTCTGCTTTTGAAGCCTTGACTCAAAAAGGTAAAGCCAATACACATATAATATAAATCTACAATTAACATAATAATAAAAGCATCACTATACTACTTTTGTAGTAGTGATATTGAAAGTGCTACTTTCAAATATTTTTTAAAACATATTTAAAAATATTTTACCAATGCATGTTTTTAAAAGCAATGTAGAAAGTATTCTTTGGGAACGTCTCATTGTCTTCAAGCATTTCACCACCCCTCCTCTTACTCAGATCAATATTGTTTTCTGAACAGTTCTTTGTTCGACACTTTCACCTACCAGCTTTCAGCTATCAGCAGCCTCCACTGCAGCCCTGTTCCCTTGCTTCTCTCTTTCAGATGGTGTTGTTACTCTAGTGAATAGATTTTTTCTTTTAGGCTGTTCCTAATGGACAAAAGCAATTAGCTCATCTTTGAGGTTTAGTGCGTGCCAACATTATTTTTTTTTTAAATTGTACTTATTTGAAAGTAAGTCAATTTCAATGCAGTTGGTGGGAATCAGAAGAGGAATAATTCTGCATTAATGCCACGTAGCATATTTCTTTACTAGATTTATCCAGCATTTGTCTGTTAAAAGCTTGTACTATCCCCATAAAATTGAAAGAATCTGCCTCCTTAAAATCTGTTGAAGATCAAGAATGACAAATTCTTTGTATTTTGTATTTTGTATTTAATGAACTCTGTTTATAAAACTGAAGCCACGGTCTTAAAAACCATTTCTTTCAAGAAAACAGTTTTGCAATATCTCACGATTGTGAGGATATTATTGTAAATTTTCTGGCACCATTGTCAGTAAAAGATTTGGAATATGGATGGAGTTCCTGAGCTTTTATTTCCTCCTGCTTAAGAACTGCATGCCTACACCAGATGAATACCCATTTAATTTCACATTTGGTTTCTTTCTAAAGCCAATCAAATGCCTCTAGGCATGAAAATGAGAAAAATATATTCTTTTCAGTGCTAAATTCATAATTCCATAAACCTATAATATCATAACCTTTCCTATCTTGATGCTTTTCAGATGCATTGGACAATAAATCCCATACTTCTGAACCAGCATGATTTCTTTTTTGGTCCTTTTCAGCTAAAACAATAATACCAGTCTAGAGCTTAAAATTGGCTCCTGTAGATGCATTATTTCATTTCATGTTGTCTGACATTGTTCTTTTTTGGTCATTCTACAGAAGAGTCTTCCAGTTCTTTTAGAAAAAGGGAGTAACACCAAATAAAAATAAAATAAAAATAGAACAGTATAATAGAAAATCACCAAAGAGGAAATGAAGATCCATAGTTCTAGCTCAGATATTCTCTTGGCTCAGGATGTCAACAGAATAAGTGCAAAGAAATACATGGGGCTTTGTTGACCCACAATTTTAATAGAGAAATAAAAAATGTAATTCGTTTCTGCATGGCAGATGATCTATTTATAATTTTCTATTAATTATGCATTGTAAAGTATCCTACATTTCATCTGATTACTTCAGAATTACATGGCACAATGATATCCTCTTTGAAACTCACTTGAATTAGAACCTCAGGGCTATACAGAGAAGTTCATCAGGCAAGACAAATAATGTGTTTAGAACTGGGGACATTTTCTTCCAAATAAAAGGCCATATAATCCACATAAAAGACTTACAGGAGATATGGAATTAAATAAAATGTACTTTTTCTGATTCAATAGTATTTCATCTACTGAAGCATGAATTAATCACTCAGAAAAGGATGTTCATGTTTCTCACACCTTTAAAGAAAATGATCAATTAATAGAATGCCTTCTGATATTTTCTAGCCAGCTACTGTACCTTTTCAACAAAAATGGCTAAATTAGTTAATCTACCTTCCATGGTAGATTGGATTTGTCTTTGTACTTATGGGTACAAAGGGGCCCTGGACTCTTGGTATGATTTTTCTTACTGATTTAAATTAGTTGTAAGATTCAGTTTTTTAAAATAAGAAAGAGTTATGTTGCAGAGCTAAATATTCCAGCATCATCGTTATTCTGAAGAACACCTCTGAGTCTCAGATGAAGTATGTAGGCATTCTTAAAAAATAAACTTTTGAATTGGCTACAGTCTAGTACTTTATTTGGAAATATATACTTGCCTAAGAGCATGACAAACATATAATCCTGACTCTAGAAGCTTTTAGACTAGTCATTAATAAATTGGGGTTTTAAATTGGCAGAGGCACTAATGCAATAAAGTACTGAGATGACAAATCCAGAACACCGGTAATGGTGTGGTACTATTGTCTAGTCTTGTGAGGAAGTTGAGATGGGCTATTCTTCCATAACCCCAAGAAGTGAAGACAAAGTAATGATATTCCAGAACTACACAGAGGAGAATTATCCTATAGTGTTTATTGAGTTAGCAACACAAACAGATGACTCTTATAAATGTTCTCAAATTAATGCAGTTTGATTTGTCTGACACTACAAAGTCTTGGGGCAAAGTACAATAAGAAAGAGATATTCAGAGAGAGACAATAGAATACCTCCTGTGTCAGATGATTTGGCCTGCAATTAACAAATGTGGGATGCTAACAGAATGCTGTAACAATAACAATAAGAGCTTGATGGAAATAACAAATAGAACAAAATCAAAGGATAAACATGATCAGAAGGGTGAGTCTCCAGTGGAAGCACATACATAAGAAGATGCAAAAAGTATCATCATTCCCTTAGAATGCAACCAGAAATCTTACCAGCTGTCTATCACATGTGACAATGGTTCATTTCAGATGGAGCAAATCCTGTAAATTTACCAGTCTTTGGAGATTGGAGTCACTTAGAATATCAGAACATAAATCATAAAAACCTCAACTTTAGAAACTATATAACAAATTGTTGTACTCTTCAGGGGGGCTGGTTATATGTGGGAATTATATTTAAATGCATATTATTCAGTTTCCTTACTATGCTGTGTAAATGCAAGTAAAAGATGCACTGGAAGAAAGATGTGCCATATGTCCTAAGCTGCCCACACTGAAGATGTATGCAGTTACAGAATTAATTAAACTTAATTGCTGTATGATAGTTGCTAATTAAAGTATCTCTCCCTCCATCTCCACCCCAGTATTAAACTTCAAATTAGTTGCCTTTAGTCCCATATACTAAAATTTCTGAAGATAACGTAGAAAAGAAATCCAAGGCACATAAAGTCATGGAGGTGATTTTTATGATAGAATGGGTCTCAGTGATAAGGTTCCAATCTAAAAGTATTTAAATGCCTCCTCCCCGCCAATTTAGGAGAAGTATCTCCCTTGCTACAGCATTAGTCTGACAAATTAAGAAGTACTTATGTTGGTCCAACATTGCTAAGCATTCAGCGGTGTAGATCTATTGAATTTGAATGGGACTATCAGAAAGAGCGATCCATAGGATTATAAATTTTGAGCTTATGTAAGCAAGTATATTTTTATGTATCCATCTCCCTCAGTCCATTGCAATTGCTCCATAGATTTAATGTGGATGGTTGCCTGGTTGCCTAGGCAAGGACCACTTACCATTGCTCTTAAGTTATTTCCAATGGAGCAAAATTTAGATACAATCAATAGTAGTAATCTGAAAAGAAGGTAGACATTAGGGCCCAACAATTGAGCTGGTCAAGGAAAATTAATGTCTTTAGGGAAAGGAGCTGGAATTCAGAACTCACTTTGATTAGACTCCTTCTAGGTAAAACATTTTGGTATAAATGTACTGGCACATTGCAAGGTGTTAGCCTTCGAAGATTGCTGGACAATTTGGGAAAAGGAAGAAAATCCTATTTTGATCATGATTGCATTGAGACTGAGAGAACAGGTAGCAGTTTATACTATAATTCTTACAAAATAAAGTCCTTTCAGGTGCCCATCCAGCTGGTCTTAGAGTACAAAAGCTCTGATAAATGGCTGATTGCTGATTGCATCATAATAGAGGAATGCTTTAACTGCTAGTGGAAACAGTTGATAACAGCAGTGGAATCAAGTGAGACCTTTACTTTCTGGGGTTTGATTTTATGCTTTCTACATCTTGGTTGGGGGTCTCTGAATTTTAACAAGAGTAAGTTAATAAATCTTCTCCAAGGAGTTGGCTTTTATACACTCTCTATACTGGCAACAGGTCATGGTGTCGGAAGTGGCTAACTGAATTATGTAGCTAAAACCCAGAATGGCCCCATGACTTCATTTAATTGATAAAAATATGAGAATCTTGGCTCCATTATTTACCTATGTAGAACAAACAACCAGACTAGCCAAGGAGTGGGATTTTGTCATAATAGTGTCAATTTTAAGAAGGAAAGATTTACCTCAACATCTTAGCAAGTAATTCACTTATTATAATAAGCAAGCTATATGTGGAAAATCACAGATTGGATGAAAGTAACCTAATCTTGCCCTTCAACAGGCAAGCTTCAAAGAACACTGCAGTAAGTAGAAGAAGAATTGCTGTTGAAACATTTGATGGATAAATACACAGAAAGATGTGTTCCGTATGACACATTTATTGACTTTTAGAGGCCTATAATAATATCTCCTAAAATAAGCCATGGGAAAAGCTCTTAGGTACATTCATTGCCCAATTACTGCTTATCTTTACCTAAAAATATTCATCTTTAGGTAGAGTATAACCATCATCATCATCATCATCATCATCATCATCATCATTCTAGCCATTATCTATCCACTGCAGGATAAAGGCCTCTTCTACATGTTCCCAACCAATATGTTCTTGAGCTTTCTTTTGCCAATTGGAAGGGCTAATACAGGAAGGCAAATCTCTGAACTTGACCCTACAAGATGAAGAATCAAACAAGGCTGCAATGTTACTCCTATATTATTCAATGTTTCTATTGATTCTATAACTGATTTGTCTCACAAAAGCAGAACACCATCCATCAAACATTGCAGATAACAATGCAGATAAGACAATGATTTTATCATTGACCCCAAGAGACTAATAAGAGTCTTTCATTCCTTCTTCCTCTTCTATTTGAATCACCACTTAAAATAAAGCAAATATTACGATGCTCTCAGAAAGACCCAAAGCTTGAAATAAATTGGCAGTAGGTGGCATGTTTTTACTACCTTGGCATGATTTTTCAGACACCTGAATCATATAGTTCACTTCTTGCAAACCTTCCTAAAGTTTCAAAGAAGCACTGTCACCATTCTCAGTTATTCTATACAAAAGGAGCATAATATATTCCAGCTGCCATTAAGGTCTTTGTGGTCAAACCTCTACCCTAGGGGTGTCAAACTCATGGTCCGCAGGCCAGATGCGTCAAGCCACGCTCACCCCCAGTTTAACAAAGAGAAACTTTTTTTCTGATATGTCACGTGACGACAATGTGTCATTGAGAGTTTGACACCTGTGATCTACCCCAAAGTTTCTTAATCTCAACAACTTGAAGATGTATGGACTTCCAGAATTCCCCAGCCAGCATGCATCTTAAAGTTGCTGAGGTTGAGAAACTCTAGCCCAACTTCTTTACAAAGTGGAATTAGAGATAGAACACTAGATGTTTCTGCTTGAGGCTATCCAAACCTTTTTTTTTTCTTTTGAGAAAAAAATCTTTCAAGTGGCACACTAAATGAAATGCAATCTTTCACCTGAAGGTGGGTCTGTCCAAGGTTAGTATCTGTTTGAGGATATGTAATATTTGGCTAAAATTGAATTTTCTATCACAAGGCTTGACCCACAGACATTGGTAAAAATGTGAATATGCCAGATTACACTTAACCCTAAAATATCTTTCTTAAAAATAAGGATACAAACTGAAGTGAAGAAGCTTCTTGGATGAAAAGCAAAACACCTTCAAGGAAAAACAGAGAAAGTCCAATTGGGACAACCATGACCTGGATAACTGATAATCTCCATAGACATAAGGATACAAAAAATTACCTGGCACAACTTCCGGCTGACATCACAATGACACCAGACACAGAAACGTAGTGCTCCATTTCTGTGCTGGCTTCTTGTTTGTGGGCTCCGTAAGGAGCCAAAAGTCACCTTGGAGGGGTGACAAAGCTAAGGAGGGCCACTTGGTGTGGTCACAGAAGAGATTGTAATCTCCTGGTGAATCGCTGGGCTATTTCCCTCTATGCCATGATGAAGAGAAGAGGCGGTCTCAGATGGCTGCTACGAAGTTGGAACAGCTGAAAAAGATCTAAGAGTGTTCTGGAGCGAAGTAGGCGAGCAGTGTTTGGAACTGGGTGAGAAGAACTTTTTATCTTATTTGACACATAAGAATTTGCGAAAGGATCCACAACTACTTAATTAGCGGCGACTTGGCACTCTGGAAAAAAGTACTAAATTTGAAGGAGGAATTAGAAGGGAAAAAGACAGAAAATTTGCTAAAAATACAGAAAATTGGACTTTTAAACTGGACAGGCATTTTGTTGGACAGGCACCT
>JANHFL010001737.1:138226-159398 GCA_032468155.1 Oxyrhabdium leporinum | reverse complement strand
ATCTATCTATCTATCTATCTATCTATCTATCTATCTATCTATCTATCTATCTATCATCTATTTATCATTTCTTGCAAGGACCCAGTGGAATCAGAGAAGGGAAAGAAGAGGCATGCAACTATTGGCCAGCTTGAAATGGTAGCAAGAAAGCTCTGATTATCTACCATTTTTCTCTCTGTATTGGCTGGAAAGATTGACATGGATTGGCTGCTAATTCTTTGTGAAATGTGAAGCATATAGACAAAGTTCTAATCTCTTGATTTCTGAATAGCTCTGCAAATTTCTAGTGCAGCTCAAATCAAACTTATTTTAAAGAGATGACAACATTAGCTGGTGAAAATCCTCCATTCTGTTAGGTACTTAAAACAGCCCTTTTCCTTCCTAACCTGACTATGTCAAAATACAGTCCAAACTGATCAGTTCCTGGCCTTTCCTTTTTACAGAGAATTTGCCAAAGAGAGAGAACGAGTGGAAAATCGCCGGGCTTTCATGAAACTGAGGAGACAGCAGCAGATTGAGCGGGAGCTGAATGGCTACCGGGCCTGGATAGACAAAGCAGGTAACGCAAACTGTGCTGAGGCATTTCCAAAGCCAATTGCATCAGTGGAGCTCTTGAACTGCTCCTTCAGAGAACCACTAGAAACACTACTTAAATAGATGCCTGTCCTAGTCTTTGCACCCAATAATGTTGGCAATACAATGAAACTACTTTTCCCTATGTTCAGTCTTGTTCCATTTGTTTCTAAAAATATGCTTTCTTTTTTTAAAAGTTCCTTTTCATAAAGTTTTATTGTTCTGGATTGTTATCATCTCATTTGTAAATGAAGTGTTCTGCTGCACACCTCTTGTGTAGGTGTGAGCATCTGGTAAGTTTTGTTTTTTTAATTTGCTAAAATATGCCATGCCATTTTTAAAAAGGCATTATTATTTTTTTGCTTAAACAGGTTAGGACTCTACATAGGAACATCACAGTGCTCTTATAAATCCCAGAAAAATGTATTCCTTGTTCCTACACAACAATATAGATAAATAATTTCATATAACATTGTTGTGATATCATAAAAGAGCTGGGGAGAAAGTTGTTTCATGAAAAATAAGTGAAATTGACACAGTAGTTCAAGGAGAGACCTTTTTACTTAAAAGAGCATATTCGAATAATTTTGCTGATGATTTCTCTAAATTATTTTTGTTTGTAATTATTCATGCATAGATTAACTCTGTTAATCCCTTAATTCCAACAGCCAATTGTTTTTTCCCAGATAATTAGAAAGGAGACAGACATTTCTAATTGTGGCAGCCAGTCTGAATTTCCCATTTTTAAAAAAGTTGGAAAAGTACTTTTCAAGATAAAAAAAATACCGGTTGATCTGAAGTCACATCCACTAATTTTATCTTGTATATGCATTATATCCAGATACAGTTGGGCTATCTTTAACTTTTTTATTTTTAGAAGCAGACCTAGATTTCGCACAGAGATATTCTTTCCTAATAGTCTTTCCAATGAACAATTTGTATTAAGAAAAGCAATTAAGAAAGATGCACTGATATGTCTGGATCTGGCAGGACTTTTTGGTACTGAAGGGAACTGGGGTTGGAGTTGTTTGGGAGAATCATACAGGAGTTTGGAGAAACTTGTGTATGATTGGAGCATACACTGATGATACTGAGCAGTTCTTCTCTTTTCCTGTGGGTTCAGGATTGGACACCTCAAAACATCATGCATATCTTCAGGTTATAAGAGATTGTCTCTACCCCATCCCATCAGGTCTGGCGGAAAGGGCATGCTTCAGGAACTGATTATTAGAATATCATCAGTCAGAACCAGGAAAACAATGCCTTTTCAGTATCTGCCTTCTGGAACACACTCCCACCAAGAACTGATTAGCCCCACCCTTCTGGCCTTTCATAAAGTTCTTAAGATCTAGCTTTTCTCTCAGGAAAGGGATGAGCCCGTAGATTGAATGTATTTGTGGGTTGATGGGTTTATCCTCGGTAGCCATTTTATGTTTTATGTATTTTATTTAATTCCATTGTTTATTGCATTGATGTTTTTATTGAATTAGCCACCCAGAATCATATATATGAGATGGGCACCCATATAAATCCAGGAAATGAATGAATGAATGAATGAATGAATGAATGAATGAATGAATGAATGAATGAATGCATGCATGCAATTTGAAACTGGATTTGGGAAAGATATAATTGCTAAATCCAAAGATGTGATTTCAGGATTTAGAATATCTGGTTGTTCTCAATAAGATTTAATTTCCTATGAAAAAATAAGTTTGTAATCTGGGACTCTGCCTGAATATGTCATAGCTGCTGGACTATTCAGTCAACATGTCTGACTTAACTTTAGTTTCATTATTATATAAGAACACCCATCTTCCAAAAACACCAAAGAAAAAGCAGGGTACAGAAGAATATTAGTAATAACGCCCTCTAAAAATAAATAAATTAAAAATAGACATAAAGACAGGTGGATACTCATTTCCTTATTTTTATCCCAGTTCTATTTTTTTAATAAATAATTCAGGGTAGCAAACATACACTTTCCTCCTATTTTCTCCACAATCACAACCTTGTGCAGTGGGTTGGGCTAAGAGTGACTGGCCCAAAGTCACCCCGACCAGCTTTCATATTTAACGTGGGACTAGAACTCACAGTGTCCCCATTTCTAGGCTGTCATCTTAACCACTAAACCAAACTGGCACACATTTATACACAGGAAGATTCAATGCCCTCAATCAGCATGAGTCAAACTCAATGTCTTGTAATAAGTATTGTAATAGTGCAAAAATTGCTACGTTCCTGGAAATTTCAATAGCAAAGTCAGCAAGTATAAAGTAGATATGCTTTAACATAATTTTAAACTTCAATTTCAGATGAAATTTTATAGTGTATAGAAGTAGAGTTATGAGTTTTACAAATCAATACAGCATGACAAAAGGGGCTTTATTATTTTACCTAAACGAGAGTGACACAAGTAGCAATTACACAAGGTTAGATTGTATTTTCTTGGCAGAGCAGCTGTTGAGGATAGTTTCAACATTACAGTTGGCCCTGAAATTGGTTGAACAGATAGGGTATGGCATCTCTCAGGACAGCTCCATCACTGCCATGTTGAAATATCTATATTAGTTACTGGTTGTTTTCCAAGCACAATTCAAAGTGTTCATTTCAGTACATTTAATATTGACTGCCAAATCTGATTATTCTATGGTGGAGGCCTATTTGTGGACAAACTGCACCATCCTCATTATGATCCAAAATCATAATATTTTAGAGAATTATGCTGCCATTTTAATATCTATATTTCTAAAGACGTTTATTTGTAGCATAGAAAGTTATAGCTAAATCTGATATTGGCAAAATAGCCGGTAATTGTTTTCTGTCAAGCACCAATTAGCCCATTTTTCCAGTCAGATATTTCTTATTAGGGACATGTTTGAACTGAGCAAAGGTATTTGACATTACATCTTTGTATCCACTGACTCATTGATTTACTTCCACATAAGTTGGTTTCATAAAAGTTTTCTTTACTTTGATATTATAGTTATAAACCATACTATTGTTCAGGGATGGAGGGATTAATTTATTCCAAAACTGACTAATCTGTTCCCCCACTCCCCACATCTCTGACACAAGCAAATAAGCAAACAAAAGTGAGCAGAGCAATCCCTTCCAATCCCTTCCTTATGTTTTATTCAGCCGGGGGGAAAAAGCTGACACAAGATAATTTTAAGCAGACAGTGAAAGAGAAAATATTAAGACTTTGTTATCATGTCCCATTCTTTTTTCTGTGTCTGAAAAAGATAGATTGTTCATATATATTTTTCTTCTTCTTCTTGCGAGTGCAGAGACCAGTTTTTTTTAATCAATTGATCCATTGGTTGCAACAGGAATTGATCAACTTAGCTTGTCACCCAAGCCTGACATTGTTGGCTGAGAGAGAGAGTGACTAGAATTGAGAAACGAGACTAGAATTCACAAACTCCTAGTTTATAGTCTGGAACTTTAACCACTCTCCCAAACTAGATGGAAACATCTCATTAACCATTAGACCAAACCGGGCCAAAACATAATTTGAAGTTTCACCTATTGAAATCAGAATCATGCTTTCTTTATATTAGTAATTGCTAATTTTTAAAACTCTGTGATCCATTTTGAACCAGGATGTTTTCCTTACCAAGTCCCCCAAAGTATGTGTTTTCAGAAATCTATGCTATGTTATCTATGTTATGCTATGGAATGGTATTCCTTTTGTACACTAACTTTATTTTGTGCCTCCAATATTTTCATGCTCTTATTACCAACGAAACTATTATTTATATTTTGTTTTGGAAGCCACTTTAAAGTTTCTGATGTTAGAATTCAAGGCAAAAACGTATAGCTCTCAGCAGAATATGCGATGCCTTCTTCTCCCTTGATTGTGATGCTTCAGCCTGAGATAGCAATAGCAATAGCACTTAGACTTATATACCGCTTCACAGTGCTTATACAGTCCTCTCTAAACGGTTTACAAATGTCAGCATATTGCCCCAACAATCTGGATCCTCATTTTACCCACCTTGGAAAGATGGAAGGCCGAGTCAACCTTGAGCCTGGCGAGATTTGAACTGCCAAATTGCAGGCAGCCAGCAGTCAGCAGAACTAGCCTGCAGTACTGCATTCTAACCACTGCTTAGAAACCCTTTGAAAGAGACTAAACGTTTAAATATGTTCCTCATTTTAAGCTTATTTTGTGCTGCTTTATTTTCTTACCTCCTTTTTTTTATTAATTCTCTTTCCCCTATTTCTATGGACATGAGAACTGAGAACTGTTTGCTTCACTAAAGTTCAAGAAAGCTAGACAACTAAATAACTAAACCAATTATAAATCTTTCTATAGAGGAAGTAATGCTGGCCGAAGAGAACAAGAATTCTGGCACATCAGCCCTAGAAGGTAAGAATCCTCCTTCTCTCTCCAAAAATAACTATTCTCTCTAATTGATTCACAGTACACTTTCTGTCACAGTCATATGTTAATTAACTCCTTATGCACAGCCCATGCATGTTTGTCAGTAGAAGATGGGGTGAAACTGCCTGCATGCCACACATCCAGGTTTTTCTACCTTTCTGTCTATTTATGGAGGCAGCCAAACTTGGAGAAAGAAGGGAATTTGCAAGGGAGAAGCAGCAGGGCATGAATATGTGCCTTCTACGTGTTGTCTTTTCTTTGTGATCGCTCCCCAATTGTGCTATTTGTTCAGGTAAGAGGAATAAAAAGGTCTAGCAGCCAGGAAGGCATCACAGGGCAGGTTTGCCAAGTGATCCAGGTGCTGGCATACTCAAACATCCCAGATACAGATATTTGGGTCAGTTCAGTTCAACCTATTAACAAGCAAGGGCAGCGTGCAGTTTCCATATCAGATGATAACCCCATCTCTACTGCACCTAACACTGAAGAGTCAACTAATGGTTTTGGTAATCTAATATAATATCCATTTAAAAAAAAGAAAGAAAAACTATTACTTCTACAAAATAATTACAGGTAGTCCTTTTTTAATAATTGCCTCATTGAGCAAGTATGCATAGTTTTCATCACGATGGTGATGAAAAAGCAACTTCATGGCCAATCCTTGTTTTTGACAACCTTCACAAATCTGTACAGCTGAAAGATGGATTAAAATCATAAGCACACTTGTGGTTTCATTTTGTGACTGTATTACATAGCAACCAAGTTGCTGGTCTCAATTATGGTAGCTAAATGAGAACTACCTGAATAAGGAAAAGAAAAAAAAAACCCTGAATAAATACATAGAGAAAATAGTTAAAAGGGAACTAACAAAGCATAGGTACTGTATACAATGGTGACTTCATTTTTTCAAAGTGAATTAATATGTGTCCATACACGATTTTACTGATTGGTTTTTCCATTATTTTTATAAGGAGTCCATTGAAAGGCTGAAAGTGAGCCCATATGAATCCAGTATTTCAGTAAGAAGTAGACCTTTTTTTCCAACAAAACAAAGCACTATCTTTTTGGCAACACTCCAAGTTCAATAAATCTAACACTTTTCTTAGACAAATGTATTCCAAGTTTTCAGTATATAGTTCAGTATCTTTAAGCCACATTTCTCTTTGAAAAATGTTATTAATAATACTTTGGATATCAGACCGTACAGAGTAGTTGTAGAATAAACCCAAATTATAAATATCCTCTCTAGCCTTAGTTTATCTGTAGTTGATGTCAGCCATAACAAATATACAAACACACCTATACATATCTCCTGTCCTGATCATCATGCTCCCCCCAGATTACGGCTTGGCAATAAATCACAGATCTCTGAATACTTCATTGTTTTGTTCCACTCATCAGCTAGATTTAGAAGACTCAGATATGGGTCAGCTAGATTAGAAATTATATTGAGACATGGATAATGTTGTCAGAGATAACAGGGTTTTATAGCCCTGGGGCTATGTCTTCTACCTCCTCCCCTTCCAAGAGAATGGATACATGGTACAACATTTAATGGTTTTGGAACTAAGCAATTCTTGTATGCTTACATAGCATTCATCTCTGCCCTGGGAACAACTGATTCCTAGTTTAACTCTCCTAGTGATTTAGAAATTATATCTAAAGCAAAATGTCCAACTTTAATTTTATGAGATATATAACAAAGAATTCATACACTAAAATAACAAAAGTATGTGGACTTAAGTGATATGTATTATATCCTAAGGCAAGGCAAAGTATATATACCCAGTGAAATGCCTACCATTGTTGACTCTCATTATAACTGTGCCTCCAGGAATAATTCAGTTTCTGCTCAGTTATTATAAAAGTTAGGAACTGCCCACTGTTACTGCATAACGTAGAGGTAATATTTATTGGTGTGTTTTTTCTTCTCCTTTTTTTAGTACTTAGGAGAGCAACTATTAAAAGGAACCGGACAGAAGCTATGAATCGTGATTCTAGTGATGAGCGGGTGGATATCTCGTCTGTGGGTAAGATGAAGCTAACAATGTATGTCCTTCAGCCAGTTAAGATACTTCATTCTACTACAATATAATATTTGTCCCAAATCATGAAACAGTCACATTCAAACATAAGTTAAGAAACAAATCAGACCTATAGTAAGTAAAATGTACAACTGTATATTTGCTATACTACAGTTGCTATGCAGTGATGGAGATGCTACTCCTGTACTTTTTTCCATTGTTGCTCCCTTTGAAACTTTGTGCATAGAAGGTAGGAAGAAAAACTTTCAAATTGGTAAGGAAGGCCTCATCACGGAAGAGACAATGACAGAATAACTGTAAGCTTTTTAATAATTAAAGCCTATAGTACATTCTAATAGCTCTCAGCACTTCTTATCTCTCTTCTTCATTCCATTGTAGGAACCCCACTTGCTCGATCCAGCATCAAAAGTGCAAAATTGGATGGGGCCTCATACTTCCGACACAAGGAGCGCCTCCTGAGGATCTCTGTTCGTCACATGGTGAAATCCCAGGTGTTTTATTGGCTTGTCCTGAGCATAGTGGCCCTCAACACTGCTTGTGTGGCTATTGTCCATCACAAACAGCCCGCATGGCTTACACACCTGCTAAGTAAGTGATGGAATTCTGTGTTGTTCATGTAACTTTCTTGCAACCAATCTGCAGCAGAGAACAAGAAACACTAGCCTACAACCAACTGCATTATAAGTAAAAGCGTCTCACCTCCACACAGAGACTGAGCATTCCCAATTTGAATTTTGGTGATTGTGGAGCTCAAGCATATTGTGACAGAAGTTTAGATCAGAATTATATTCCTTTGAGGAAATTCATGAGAACAGCGATAAATCTTCTTACCTCCACAATTAAATTAGGACAAATGCTCAATTGCATTTAGTGGAGAGAAGAGTATTGAGGTTTTTCAATGCATAACCCAAAAGAAATGCAATCCAAAAAGTAGTTCTATGAAAATATCTACTTTTTCCTGAATATTGTAATTCACAATTTGTTAATCTGTGCAGAATGGATGTATTAGAAGAAAGTGAAAAGGGAAATGCATATATTATGAATACAGAATGCATTCACATTTTCAAGCAGACCAGTTTTTAGAATTGTAAATTGAAATAATAATGTTTTGGTTATCACTGACCTCATTCCTTTTTACTCTTACTAACAAAATGGGCAACCTGCATTATTTTGTTGATGGTGTCACAAACTTAATTTGGTAATGGCATCATTATCAAATTATTTGCTAAACTAACTAAAGGAAATCAAAATAATTCACATCATTAGATGTTCAGAAAGAAGAATGCTTGATGGATGGTTAGAGCAGAGATGGACTAACTTCTAACTTCTTTGGATACATTACCATTTATTTTTATTGCAGACATCTGTGTTTTAATGGTATTGAGAGTCTGACTCAGATAAAATCTCTTAAATATCTGGTTTGATCATATAAAAACACAACTTATTTTGTAAGAATACCAGCAGGCAAAAGCTCATCAGCAGAAATTGGGCAATGATCCACTAATGTGCCTTCTAATTTATTCTTGGAAGTTGGATGGAGAAGCAATTTTTACCATGTTCCCCACATTTTTATAAGCTGCAGTCATAAAGACTCTTTCTAGCTCCCAGGATGGTTGTAACTAGCTTTTCTGGCCTATCATGTTTGATTGGGTAGAAAAAATTGACAATGTCAGCCTGATATTTGAGGGTGTATTTATAAATTTTCTTTCAAAAATAAATGAGACAGAAAGGTAGAACTAGAACTAACCCACTTGGTTGGCTTTCTTTCAGACTATGCAGAGTTTATATTTCTGGGGCTGTTCCTGCTAGAGATGTCCTTGAAGATGTATGGAATGGGACCACGTCTTTATTTCCATTCTTCTTTCAACTGTTTTGACTGCGGGGTAAGCATGGCAAATGATAGTGAAGGAAATAAGTTAGTTGGAGGAAATGAATAGGGAAGAGAATGTGGTGCCAAAGATGAGCAAAGGGAAGTTGGTTCAGAGGAAAGTTTATCAGTTTTATAACTGATGGTTATGTGTACAATCCCTCTATGTAGTCTATGTATGTCAGAAGAAAGGTCTTTCTTCAAACTTACCTTTTAATTGGCTATCAAAGTACAGCTCTTTCCTACAAGAGGACTAGGAAAGAAGTGGATTTCTGGGCAAATGTCAGTGCTACAGGTAAAAGAATAGCGGGAAATAGTCGTATTGTATAGAGCCAGGAATACCATGGATGGATGGATGGATGGATGGATGGATGGATGGATGGATGGATGGATGGATGGATGGATGGATGAATATAAAAGAAGCATTGATTTTGTTCACTGGTAATTTCCACCAGTGGAACTGAAAATAGAGTAGATAAAGAAAAATAGTGCAAAGTGAGAAAAAAAACTAGAAAAAAGAAAAAAGAAAGGATTATAAGGAAGTGGCTTCTGACCCTATTGACAGTGGTTATAAATGAATTTATATTTTATCTTCTCTCTTTAAGGTTGTATCATTGTTTCCTGCTTTACCTACACTATCCTTTCGAATCACCAAACTCATCAATTGTGCAAATAGTAATCTTGCAGCAACAATCATATATAAAAATAGCAAAACCATTGCTTCTTAAACATTTCTTTCTT
Source organism: Oxyrhabdium leporinum (assembly GCA_032468155.1). Classification (NCBI taxonomy): domain Eukaryota; kingdom Metazoa; phylum Chordata; class Lepidosauria; order Squamata; family Cyclocoridae; genus Oxyrhabdium; species Oxyrhabdium leporinum. The sequence goes on along the minus strand of JANHFL010001737.1, from coordinate 149,782 downwards.
GTCCTTACTCTTAATGGAATACCTATATCCAGTCCTAATTGGTTAAAAAATAATTTCTCTCCAGAAAATAATTGGAACTACAATTCTGTAAGGTGGAAGACTCCAACACAAGCTATTTGGCATTGCTAACAAGCCACCGCTTTTAGGATTCTTTGAAAGAAGCTCTGATTACTTAATTGCCATAAAACTAGCCAGTGTGTTCTTTCTATTAGGGTTTAGTGATTTAGTACTTTGCATTGTTTTCAGGTGATGGATTTTGTACAATTTAGAACACAAAGTAGCTCTAAAAAGAATGAAATAAAATATGTAACACATTCATTGTTGCTATTGCTTAGTTTCATTGCACAGTGTAAATATATGTGTTGATCTTGTTTGTGCAAGAGAGCACAAATGTGTGAAGCACCTTTTGAGAAGGGGAATTGTTCATATTGATTGAAAGAGACTATTGGGATTATAGTTGACTATAGTATTCTCAGTGGGCTGCAATTTGGAGACCACTGTACTATTTCAGGACTTCTTCTGCATGTGTTTTCTCTCTTAGGTTACAGTGGGGAGCATCTTTGAAGTAGTTTGGGCTATTTTTAGACCGGGAACCTCTTTTGGGATTAGTGTCTTGCGAGCCCTACGACTTCTACGGATCTTTAAAGTCACAAAGTGAGATTTATTCCACCTGTTTTTTCGGTGTTTCCTCTGTCCTTTTTCTCTGCCTTTTTGATTGTTTGATTGACAGATAATAACTTTCCCCTTTTCCTTTGTCATCCTTAGTGTTAATAATTTTGGACTATCTACCTATAAAAAGCTAAGCAAAAATTTAGAATGCTAAAACTGATGTAATAATAACACATAATTCTCCTTAATAAACACATACACACTCATGCTCATAAATTTTCCTTGGAACATAGTGGAAGTTCCATAAGACTGGAAAACAGCCAGCATGGTGCCAATATTTAAGAAATAGAAAAAGTAGACTCGTGAAACCACAGACTGATCAGCTTGACATCAATACCTGGGAAAATCCTACAAAAAATAATTAAGCAGTGAGTGTTTGAGCATTTAGAAACAAATAGGGTAATTATCAGAATCCAGTATGGATTTATTAAAAACAGGCCACACCACACAAATCTTATTGCTTTCTTTGATGAGACTAGATTAGTTGATCAAAAAAATGCTGTGTATATTTAGTCTTTGGGAATTGATAAGGCAGACCATAGTCTCCTTCTTGATAAAGTGGGAAAATGTTGACTGGATGTTCCCGCTATAAGATGGACTTACTATTTGGCTGAACAACTATATCCAATATGTGATCCTTAATGTACCTCAAGGTTATGTCTTGGACATAGTACTGTTCAACATCTATGACTTAGATGAGGGAACAGAAGTCATGCTGATAAAATATGTGGATGATACAAAGTGGGAGGAAGGGGTATGCAGGCTCAAGATTCAAAAGGATCTTGATAAATTCAAACATTTAACTTTGATAAATGAACATATATTTGAACAACATACAAATGTTGTTCACTGTTGAGAAATGTAAGATTCTGCATTTAAGTAAGAAAAGCCATATCTACAGAATACATACAAGATTGGTAGTATCTGGCTTAGCAATAGTACTTGCAGGAAAGATCTGGGACTCTTGGTACATCACAAGTTAAGAATGTTCCAGCAATGTATTGTGGCTGCCAAAAAAGCCACTACAATTTGGGCAGCATCAATACAGGTTTGGTGTAAAGGTTACAGGGAGTGATGTACCACTCTGTGCTGCACCTATCAGGCCACATCAGGAATACTGTATATAGTTCTTACTTCTCCATAATCCCCAAAAGATGCTGAGGAACTGGAAAAAATGCAGAGAGGAGCAACAAAGATGGTAAGGAGCTTGGTGGCTAAATCTTACAAAGAGAAGTTAAAGGAATTTATTATGTTTTGCTTAAAGATTAGGGGATTAAGGGGAGGCATGATAGAAGTCTTCTGATACCTGAAGAGGTGTCACAGAGAAAAGGCATTAGATATATTCTCCCTAGCTTCTGAGGGTAAGACAAGAACCAATGGGTAGAAGCTTTACAGTGAGAGATACTTGAACCGTAGAGGAATTTCCTGATTGTGAGAACTGCTAAGCAATAGAGCAGCCTGCCTGCTACAGCATGGATGTTCCATCACTAGAAGTTCTCAAGAAAATACTGGGCAGTGATTTGTTCAGAATGGCATGAACATTCCTGCTTTGGGCAAGGAATTGGACTAGAATACTTTCAAGGTCTCTTCCAACCCTAGGATGCTATGATACTATGGCAAACTTCTGCTAAATTCTGGTTATCCTGGTGTACCCAAATAAAATAATTTTGTAATGTTTTGGAAGCAGGCAATAACAATATCTGGATTTTCCAGGTATTGGGCCTCCTTGAGGAACTTGGTGGTCTCTCTGATGAGTTCTATGAAGTCTATTATCAGCCTGCTCTTCCTCCTTTTCCTCTTCATTGTAGTCTTTGCTCTACTTGGGATGCAGCTTTTTGGTGGCAGGTAAGTATATAACCAAAGAAAACTTCTTCAATATGTCACCCAAAATGCTAGATTATTCCAAAAAGCTGCCACAACATTTTCCAATAATGCTACTTAATGCTTAAGTGCCCTAGCAATTGCTTATGGGTTTCCTACAAGATATGAGGGCCTGGTGAAATTGATTCTGAATAAATATTTTGGAAGATATGCCTTTCTTCTATTTTGCAGATTCACTGCATAAACATAATATTTAGTAGCTGTCACAGAAATAAGCATTCTAATAGTCTTTCAGCTGCTTTTCAAAAAAATTGCTTGAAAGATTCATAGCTCTTACTTCTGGGTTTGGAAATTTGTACACATTGGCAATTTGTTAGAATCCAGAGAAGCGGTAGAAGATTGAGACCATGCTTTCAATGATAAGGAGATACAATTAAATATCTTTAAAAAATCGCCATTGCTCTCCATTGCTCTTCGAAGATAATTCCTGTATTATCTTTTCAATTATCTTGCCCTGATTCTATTTTTTCTGGCACACGGGCCATTTAGACTATCGGGGCCCCTGCAGGAAAACAAATTAAAACATCCCAGACAATGGCTGTCTGGCTTTAATTTGAGCAAATCCAGTAAAAGGAAGTCCATCACCTTTCTAAAATATAGAATTACAGAAAGAGACCAGAAGGTTGGATTATTCAACTTTTTGCTCAATTCTGTGGGCTGAATCAGAAAAAAGAATGTCCTTGCATTAATGTTTACATTTGTTTTCTTTTGTAAACAGATTTAATTTTATGGATGGCACTCCTTCAGCAAATTTTGATACCTTTCCTGCAGCCATCATGACAGTTTTCCAGGTATAATTCTGTGCTTTGCAACCTGATATTAGAGAAATTAAATGCAATATATAGGCTTTTACTAAGTAGTTTATTTTCATGGAAGGCATAATATATCAGGAAGGTACTGCTCTTAAAAATAATTAAATGTCAAAGTGCTGTCCCTCTTTGTAATGTATAATGAAATATCCTGATTTTGTGCATTTTCCCCAACCTTATTGGTAATAAGCAATATGGATGCTATAGAAAGGAGCCCACTAAGAATGGAAAGGCATTTTGGAAGGACTGGGAAATCTGAGACTATGTCATCAAAAAAATGTTTTGGAGAAAACATAAATTTCTTGCTAGAACCAAACTGTTATCCCACCTTTCCAAATGCAAAATAATGACAATAGTTGAGTGTAAATTAACAGATGTGAAATGTTTGAACAAAGGATCCAAATATAGAGTCTTCTGTCCATCAGTCAGCTTGAAAAAAAAATAGTACTGGAATTTTACTTTGAAGGATTAAATAAAACATTGTGGCCTGGTTTACAGATCAAGCTAATTTAAGGCTTGTTTAATTGTGGTTGTTGAACAATCCGTAATGCCTAGCTGCAGATCACATGTTCTGCAAAACCAATATCAAATTACATTACTGCTTAGTAAGATGTGTGAACTAGGTCAATTGCTAAGAAAATATTTAAATAAGAGAGAGCAAGATACAAGCCCCACATTGGCTGCAATTAAAAGTTCAGATTTTAACACGTGAAGCCATATATATTTGTACCTTTAAACCAATGTACCCTTAAAGACCACCTACTCCAACTAAAATCAATACTCCCTATAAGAATATCTCCAGAAAAATTATTTGTAGTTTCTCGCTACTGTGAATTTGGAGGGATGAGGCTAGTAGGAAATATTTCTTTGTAATATTTTTTTTATTATTAAACTTCTATGCTACCCATCTCACTGAGGGTGACTACAGGTGGCGGCTTACAGTTATTACAATAAAAGCCCCCTCAATTATGGAACACTTCCCTAAAAAAATTATGTTAAAAAGCCACATCAATTCCAATGTTATTGCCCTTCTGGAAGCAAGTCAAAACAGAGCTGTTCCAGAGGGCTTTTAAAATTTAATTTATTGAAAGAACACCATAAATATGTTTTATCATGTTCTTTGTAATTGTTGTTTTATTATATTTTAGATACTGTATGCTTATACATTTTGTAATTATCTTTGTGCAACATGGAGAATCATTTGATTGTGATGTCTTAGAAATCAAATCAGTTCAACAATCAGTCAGTACCGAGTGGGTACAAAAGCAATATGGACTTTAAACTAATTACATAGGACTCAAATACAATGCCCATGATTGGGTTCAACTCCTTTTCATCTTTCATTGTCTTTCTGTCAGGCAAAGATAACATTTTTTTAAATAAAGTTAGCCTCTACAACAACAATTTAACAAAAATGCCCACATGATTTAGTGGTTAAATAAATTTGAATTGTAAGGGCAAGAACTGGAATTCACATGTGGACAATTATAATTGGAATTATTCAATCAGACCCGCTGAAAACTTAAAAATATTTTAATTTTTTAAATTATGTAACCTATACTCCACTTTATACTTACAATAAAAAGGAAAAACTAAGAAGCTTAGTGAACTATTTGTCATCACAAAATGTTTTTAAACTTTTTATTGCTCATTTCTTTTAACATTCTACTGTGTCAACATACCTAATCATATGTAAGTTCTTCAAGTTATTGTCAAAGTCATCTGTTACCAGAACCACCCAGTACAATTCTTTATTCTTTAATAACAATTCACCAATTGATTTTTTTTTAACCTTCCACTCCCCATCACTACTTTGTCCTAGCCTTTTCTTATTTATTCAAAGTCTGGGAATGAGCAACACAGAAATGAAATGAAATGAAATGAAGATTTGAGTGCTGAGATGTACTTATTTTCAAAGTTTCCACTTGTATTTTTAACTATAAATAACTATAACTGTAACTATAACAACTTATTAATTATAAGATATCAGTGGTTCAATTTTAAAAAAACACGACCTCTTCACTAGAATTGGGGGGAAAAGAAATAACTTTTTTTTGTGTTTATAATTTAGTATTAGTAATCTGCCTATGTCTGGAACAGTAGCATTCCTGCTGAAAGAATTGGACTAGCACATGGGAGTCCTTAACCAATAGAATTAACTACATGTGTTTCACTCTCTTTTGGCCTGTCCTACTTGAAGGGTATTATAAAATAAAATGAAGGGAAATGCCTATGAAAGCTCCCTTGAACTTAGGAGGAGAGGTGAAATAGAAATCAAACCAACTGTTTGTTTAGATATTAACAGGTGAAGATTGGAATGAAGTGATGTACAATGGAATTCGCTCTCAAGGTGGTGTCAGCTCAGGAATGTGGTCATCCATCTACTTCATAGTCCTCACATTGTTTGGGAACTGTATCCTTCTTAATGTATTGTTTTGAAATGTAAGTTATAACATTTGATCATGGAAAGTAGTAATGGGAACACTCCTTTTAACATCTGTAAGACTCATCATTAGGGTATCTCCACACTTAACATTTGCCAGTCCTGAATTGATTCTATGCCACTGTGTTCCCACACTATCAACTCCATTCAGCAGACTTCCTATTTCAGTACTCGATAGTTTTTTATAGTTGAAATATTATTGCTCCATGCAACTTGGGAGCCCTGCCTCCCCCTACTCCCCCTACTCTCCATGCAACTTGGGAGCCCTGTCTCCCCCTACTCTCCTCAAGAAATTAAGTTACTATACATCAAACTAGTGCCTCACAGTTGGTTTTGATAGGTCAGCATGTTGCTTAACCTTCTTTTAAAAAGCACTAGACTCAATACTTGGATGGAGAAATGGGACACTGGTTGGATTACCTTTTTGTACTCTTTTACTCTTCAAGTAACTTGCATGATGTTCTTCAAGTTTCAAGGTTGGCACAGTGAGAACACATGCAACTAGTTTTAGGCTGTTTCACAGGGTTTGGAAGGTAAAAAGATGACATGTTCATCTTTGTACCTCTGGGTTTAAAAATCAGTGGGACATCATTCTTTTTCCTTAGGCCATTTTTTTTAATTGAAATTCAATAAAAAAATGTTCTATTTTCTTTCCCCCCTCAAATTATTGTTTAGACATTGTTGAGAAAGCTACAACCCTTCCTATTTGAATAATTAGTAAATTTCTACATGGCAGGTTGATTCTGCATTATTTCCATCTAGCTGCTTTAATATGAAGTTTCATTCACCCCTCAACTATTCTAGATACCCTACTTAATGTATTCTTGGCCATCGCTGTGGACAACTTAGCCAATGCACAGGAACTAACAAAGGTAATAAAATGTAGCATTTACAATCTACTGTATCTTAATAATATAGAAGTCAATGTGTTCTTAATTATGTTTGTATCATTTTGATAGGATATCGTTTCAAACCTGATTTATCAACTTAAATTTTAAGGAGGCAGAATATCAAAAGCTTAATCTTGGCATGTATAGCGTTAATATGAAATAAAGGATCTTTTTCATCCAATGCAAGGAGCTTTTTATCAGTATGAAGGAATCCTATTCTGCTCAAGCATATTTGGAATTTAGTAAGCTGGAGTTTAGTAATAATGGCTTTAAGAATAACAGAATTACAGAATAACAGAGTTGGAAGGGACCTTGAAGGTCTTCAAGTTGAATCTCCTGCTCAGACAGAACACCCTATACCATTTCAGACAAATGGTTGTCCAATCTTTTCTTAAAAACCTTGAATGTTGGAGCACCCAAACATCTGGAGCCAAGTTGTTCCATTGATTAACTATTCTAACTGTTGGGAAATTTCTCCTTAGTTCTCGGCTGGCTCTCTCCTTAATTAATTTCCATCCATTGCCCTGTCTTCAGGTGCTTTGCAGAATAAGTTGACCCCCTTTTCTAGAAGTGGGAGAAGGCTTCACTTCTCCTGACTTTTCATCCTTCTGTAGTAGTGTCATCTTAATAGTTTTCAAAGCAATAAAAATAATCCAATTAAGTAAAAGAAGAGAATTGCACAATAAAGAGGCAAGCAAAAAAAGAGAGTAAGCAATGCTAATTAAATTGGCAACAAAAATGTTTTAAACTTCTAAAGCGCAGGTACCCATCACAAATGAGACCATATCCTTAGAATCTGCCTTCTCACTTTCTTAAAGTCCCACTACTTATTATTTTCCCCATTGATTTTATTTGAAAAGCTTTTGCCAATTTCTTCCACAAATAGGCAAAACCTCTTTTCATTTCAGCTAGGCTTACATCCTTCCTATTCAGATTGCTTAGTTTACAGATATAGTCATTCTTTCTCATTACAGTCATCAGGGATTATTATAGTTATCTCTTTAGTAGCTCAGTATCACAAATCTCACTCATTTTTCTCCAGTTTGCCTGTTGATGCTTGTGCAATTATTAAATTACAGTTATAAATTGGAATCATGCCTAGATGAGTTTCACTAGAAATTGTGGACTTATGATCCATGTTATTAGAAAATATGCAGTGAGTCAGTTAAGAAACTGCGACCACTGCTGCTTTCATAATGGTGTTTTGGTAGAAATAGTAATAGACCATGTCATAACTCTAATTTCTGGTCCAGCTGCATTAATCATTTGTACTATATGGATGTTAAGCAGACCCTCTGTTAGAGACAAATCTCTGTCACAGTCAATAGGAATGACACAGAACATAATAATCTATTTTTTCAATTTGCCTCTGGGGTCAGATAAATATACATCTCTAAATGGAAGAGGCCTGTGATATTTTATATAAGTAATTCATTAAAATATCATTTATCATCCCTGTTTATTAGTCAAATTTATACCCCACTACAGTCTTTAAAAAGAATCAGTGAACATTTAAAAGTGGAAAAGAAAAAAAGTATAAAGTAAACATCTTCAAAAGAAGATTGGGTAGCCATTTGTCTGGGATGCAATAAGATCTCCTGCCTTGGGCAGGGAATTGGACTAGAAGACTTCCAAAGTCCCTTCCAGTCCTATGATTCTATCATTAAGTGATTTAAATTGGTGTACATTGGAAATGAGTTGTAAATATGGCATTTCTGTTCTTGGGCTCAATGCCGTAGTCTTCTGTATTGCCCAAAATCTGGCTTGGAATGGCTCCTACATAAGACATCATCTGAAAATTACATGCAAGCTACTTTGAAGAGTTTGGAGGATGAGCAGAATATAGTTTAATTGTTATTAAGCATAGAAATTTTATAGATGAAATCCACATACAAGGGCATCACTTGTTTATATTCAAGGACTACAGGTCATTTTGCCACTTCCTGTAAAGTCTTACTGCATTTTACAGGGAAATCCCCATTTCAGCTGTTTTTGCTACAGTACTTTTGTCATTAAATTTATTTACCTCTCATTTCACAGTTTGAGGCGACTCTATGATCCATTAAGCTAGCAGACAGACTGTAATTTTGAATCAACTGAATGGAAAAAGCATTATTTTATATGTACATTCAAATAAAATCAGATCAAATATCTTTATTACAGTCTTTGACCAGTCTTGATGATGCACATTTTCATTTTTTGGCTTGGGTAGCAATATTAAGATATTCTGATTTGATTACATGAAAAATGGAGGTAAGGGTAAAAATGAATAACAGCAGCGATGATAATTTTACAGATATATTGTCCAGTTGGGACTCAAACTGCCATTGCTAAGCAATGTGATCATAAAAGAAAGTATCACACAACCATTCTGCTTAGTGACAGCAATTTTGATAGTTCTGGTTACCTTCAGTAAGCAAATCACTGTTAAGCAAGAACATCCTATGATTGCCTTTTGCAATGTTCTCCTGGCTTTCTCATTGAATCTGTTTGATGGAAACTGACAAAGAAGATCACCAATGATGAATACAAGACCGTGGGATGCTTCAATGTCTTAATTGTGACCTGGATGCTAAGGGCTCAGGTCACAATCACGTGACTTTGGGGACATTGTGATGACTGGAACTCCAAGGAGCGGTCATAAGTACCACTTGTTCTGCACCATTGCAAGTTTGAGAAGTTGCAGAATGAGTGGTTATAAACTGAGGACTACCTGTAGATTGGATACATGTTTTATAGATCTTTGAAGAATTGCAGAAATCTCAATAAATGGTTTTCTAGTAGGAATGTTTATGTACAAAATGCTGGCTGAAGCCCATGTATCTTTCTCACCCATGATCTCAAACATATTTAAAATGGTAGTGCAAACGTCACGGTTGCAATTTGAGATAATTCTGTCAGTCAGTCATTCAAAGTATATGACTTTTTCTTCTATTTAACCAGTGCCTTTGCCTTTTCTTTAGGATGAGCAGGAGGAAGAAGAGGCTTTCAATCAAAAGCATGCTCTGCAGAAAGCCAAAGAAGTCAGTCCAATGTCTGCTCCCAACATGCCTGCTATAGAGTGAGTTGCCAGTCTCATTCATCATGGGCCATGTTACCTTACATTCACAAACTTGCTATAGTCATAACTCTCAGAAAGAAAGAGTGGAACATAATCTGTAAGATTGAGAGAAAATATAAAGTAAGGTACAGTGTTTGCTTGGCATATGGAAGTTTCCAAGGACAATCTTTAGAAGTTTCTAGCAGAAAAACCATGTGGCAGTAGAGTTATTGCTAGGCTAGGTGAATCAGTAGTTTGACTATATTAAATAGTTTCTTATTTATGAAGGCAATTAAACTTTACTTTTTAGAAGTCCAGGCAAGGATGAAAAAATATTTCCAGCTATTTGAAGTTGATGGTTCAACCATTCAATCTTTTTCAGCCCCGTCAATCCAAACTGCTGATGCTGTTTCCATTAATATTTTCAGTAGGTTTTTATAAATGCTTACACTAATGAAGTCTGTACTCAAGTATTAGAAAAATGCAAAACAAAAGAGAAGGCCTTATTCTTCCTATCAAACAACTGTAACATCTACCACATTTCTCATGGTTCTCAATAATACCAATAATACTATTAGTCATTTAGAAAACTATTGCCAGATTCTCTCCTTCTTTTTTCAGAGAAAGTTGTTGAGAAGGTAGGTGAGCAGAGAGCTTCAGACGGATGGATTATCTGGATCCATTCCAGTGTGGATTCAATTGTCGGAAACAGACAAAAGCTATATTGGTCAGTCTTATGGATGACCTGCAGTAGGCTTAGATGGAGGTAATGTAGCCCTCTTTGTCCAGTGGCAGAGTATGATATCTTCAACCATGAAGGTATCTTTTGGGACCACCTGTAAGGATTGGCAGAGATATTGTTTTATAGGGTTTCTCTTCCTCCCTGAATAGTGGACTCTAGCTGAAAGAGAGAAAAGGGAATAGAGGCCTGCACCACTGGCATTGTCTTGTGGGATACACCAGGACTCACTTCTCCCCCATTGTTTTTAATATCTACATAAAACTTTTGGGAGAGCTCATCTGCCAGTAAGGAGTGAAATCATTAATAACACACTTCCAAACAGTGGAAGTGGTGGAAATGTGGTCCCAATGCCCAGAAATGTGAAGGCCTGAATAGGATGTAACAGGCTTAGGATGAATCCCAGAAGCTCCTGGGGTCCAAGCTTCCTTCATCCTGATGTGGTAAAGAGGGCACTATAGCTCAGCAAGCAGAAATGCATTTGTGACTCCAGCTGGTACAATTGATGGACTTCTTGGCCAGGAGGATATTCCCCCAACTTTACCAAAGCAGAGTTGCAGCCTTTCCCAAACCAGGAAACAGTGGCAATGGTAATTTATGCCCTTTGTTACCTCACACTTAGCAGTTTGCTCCACGTAAAGCCACACTTTCAGATCAATCAGACCAACTTTAATTTTGGGCAGAAAGCAGAATCTCTGGGCATGCTCTTACATCCTGATTATACATAGATGGGGGCATGTTGTCCATCAAGTAATTTAGTCACATATTGTAGAGCATATTGTAGACACCCATGTTTCAGAACTTTAAAAGTAAATACAGTATCTAATTTCTCCAAGGGGAAGTTATTTTCCCCCAGATAATTTCCTATGAATTAGAATGGTATTTGTTAGGGTTCTATTATACATACTGAAAAGAAAAGAATGTGTATGAAAAGAAATGAATGAGTGGAAATTGCTTGCTTTACGAAGTCCATTCTATCATAATGCATTGAACTTCCCTACCCAGTACTACTTCTTCCTTCCTTCCTTCCTTCCTTCCTTCCTTCCTTCCTTCCTTCCTTCCTTCCTTCCTTCCTTCCTTCCTTC
>JANHFL010001737.1:105971-121472 GCA_032468155.1 Oxyrhabdium leporinum | reverse complement strand
CCCTCCCTCCCTCCCTCCCTCCTTCTCTCTCTCTCTCTCTCTCTCTCTCTCTCTCTGTGTGTGTGTGTGTCGTGTGTAATTATTTTCCATTTTCCGGAGGCCCTCCTATCAAATGCTCATTCACTGCATTCTTCTTCCTAGGAAAAGGACTAACAAGATTTGTTCATTTTACAGTTAGTAATAAGACAGATGGAGAGGCCAGTCCACTGAAGGAGGCAGAAACAAAGGAAGAGGAGGAGGTGGAGGCAGAGAAGAAGAATAAAAAGCGAAAAAAGGAGAAGAGCTCTGAGACAGGCAAACCAATGGTGCCCCACAGCTCCATGTTTATTTTCAGCACCACAAACCCGTGAGATATATTCCATTAGTTTTCTTTCTTTCTTTCTGGAATTGCTTAATATATTGATCTATTTCAGAGAATTGTGGGGTGTTTTTTTTAATGTGATCACATGTTCCAAACAGGAAGTTCAGTAATGCCACAGGCAAATAGATTGTCCCATTGCTACCCATTAGGGGTATCTATTATATACAGCAAACTCCAGGGTGCATATGAGTCATAGGCCGAAACAACTGTATCACACACTGCATAAATTGATTGTGTGCCTGCTGTAAATCACTTCATAGAAACCCCTGCAGGAGATCCCACAGCAAGGGTTCACTAAAGGTAGAAGAGAAACATAATGGAGAATGAAAAAGATTCCTGTCAGCTACAAAGGAGAAACTTCCTGCCCCTCTGTGTTGTGGCAGCTTTTTTTCGCTTATTTTCCAACAAATCCTCAGGGTTATAGAACTTGGAGGATAATAGAAAGTTGGCTTTTGGGAGGACACTAACTGTCATTGCCAATCAAGAAAGAGTATCATGCCAGATGCTTTGGAATTCATCCAGCAAATCAGAATTATCTACTGGCTAAAACCAGTAGATTTCTTAACAACTCATACTTGGATGATAAACATACTGGCTAGCTTTCATCAGTCATACTATTTTAATAAAAAGGATTATATGAGAGAAATTGTGTCATAGAGAGAAAAACAAAATGAGGATTCCATCTATTTCACACCTTTAGGTGGAGATCAAATTGTCTGTAGCTTTAGAGGATTTTGTTGTGGAATTTGTGCCATAACAAAAAGTTGACTTTGTGACACCATCTTTTATCACCCTATTTCCATTCTTATTCAAACAGACCAGTTACATCTGACCAAAGGCTCTGTGAGGTTGATATGGATTTCTTAACTATTATTATTATTATTAAGGAATTGATAAGGTAGAATTAAAAGATTTATAGTACTTCTTTCATTTCATTCTGTGTTGAAATATTTTATATATTTTTTTTAATTTAGCCATCATCTAGAGAGGTGGAACAAGTCCTCTTCTGACTTATAGGATTGCTATAAGACTAGATAGATAGTATAAGTGCTATATAAATGCCTACAGTTTAAATTATCAAAATTCTGTTTAGTGCTGTGGCCATTGCATGGATTTGTGGTTTCTTTGACAGAATCCGAAGAGCTTGCCACTACGTTGTCAATCTGCGCTACTTTGAGATGTGTATCCTTCTTGTGATTGCAGCAAGCAGCATTGCCTTGGCAGCAGAGGATCCTGTCCTGACCAACTCAGAGAGAAATAAAGTAATGACTCAGTAATTACTTGACAATTCTGTTTTGCTCTGAGGTCTTAGTGTGCCTGGATTCATGTTCTGCATCTACTTTATAATTCACTGCAAAGTTAAACACAGGCTCAGAAAATATACATGTTTCATCTCTTGCTAGTTATTTTGGATTTTATTGGGTTTTATATGTTTGAATTGTCCATTGCATACAAGGGAGAGGGAGACAGATATTTTGTCCTATCTGAATTTGTTTAATTATAAGGGATAGGGGGAACCCAACGTCCAATTTCCTAATCTGTATTTTTGAGTATTTTAGATCATGACAAATTGTAGCACAAGATTCTACTAATTGTTTAATTTTGGTTCATAATAAGAGGAGTGGAAGCTTCTTTATTCAATGGTGAAGAGAGATGTATTCCCCAGGATGTTATTCTATAGCTAAAGTTAGTCACAGTTACTTTTTTCCCCAAGTAGTTACTTGCTTCCCAATAGCAAAAGTTGTCCTTTCAGTGTTCTTGCCTATGATGGCTTAAGTTGGATTTTGTCACAAAAATCAGCTTCCATTGGAATTAAGATTTGGAGCAGTCACACATACCAGCAACCAATACCTTGCTGAAATCCACAGATGTAAAATCTGACCAATAAAATGGTAAAGCATGCATTTATTCATTTAATTTATATGGCAGTCCATCTCCATAAGTCACTTTGAGCGGCCATGCAGACATTAATGGACAAGAATGTTCTTAACAACTGTAGAAAGAATGAATTTGACAAACAATCCTTTATAGTTGTTAAACCCAGCTGCGGGATAGGAAGAACCAAGCATAGAAGTGAAAAACGTAGAAGATGGTTGGGATTAGACAAAGACTGGCTGTCTGGTTGCCCACACTATCAAGTGATGACCCACTAACCATAATTAATATCTGAGAGTTTTACCCAACATAGCTATTATCTTACAGGAAGCAAGATGCTGGCAGCCTGTGAGCTGCTGTTCCTTTGGGTAGATGTGTATAAAACGACCCTCACTTTGCTCTTGAATCAGGAGAAAACAAGAACTTAGTAACAAAGAAATTCACTCAAACTATTCAGAAGAACACATTAAGAATTTATGGAAAGGAAAGAAAGAGAACTAAAAAAGCAAGAACAGGAAATAGAATTTAAAATGGGCAGGGGAGGGAAGTGTGGTTATTTATACTTTCTGTGCTGCAGGAGTTTAGAACATCTGACTTGCCTCATTTTACACACTGAATTGCTGAGGCCATTAATGCTTGCTCTTAGTTTCCAATCTCCAGTTTGATGAATGGATTTCTCTAGTCCCAAAGGCAATAATTAGTCAACCAGTGTGAGTGGCAAATTAACTTGGAAGAGGTATTGCTAGTTGTTTTATGCAGAAATTGGGGAGGCACAGCACTACTTATTTTTAAAATAATGGCTTTTAGATTTTCTGTACCTAGACACAGGGAGAACCAGACTTTTTAAAACAGCTGCTTTGCTCAGCTTGATGAAAAGTGGGCCTCAAAGGATATGCACATTGCTTGTGTAGGCTACATTTTCAGCAGTTCCAGCTAATGCCTGTGTGAGAGCTCTGCAGTAATAACTGCAGGATGGTGCCAGAGAGTGTGCCAGGACGTAGGTGGAAACATGCCTCTGAATCCCAAACGTTGGAACATGTGCAGGAGGGTGCAGTGGCATTCAGATTCTGCTTATGTGCTTCCTGCAAGCATCTGGCTGCTCCTTGCAAAAAGAGAACACTGGACTGGGTGCCCTTTTAGTCTGATCTAGCAAATAACATCATTTTGCTGCTATGGCAAAATGCCACTGGCAGACCGAAAACAGAGCAGAGCAGACATAACAGAAAGTACACAAAGCTTAAGGTACAGCCAGATTGTAGAAATTGTTGTCCCAATAAAGGAGAATATTTATAGCTCAGGGTTGAAATGAAGGGTTCTTGGTGCTTCTTGTTTCTCTTCTTGTTTCAGTCTTGAACCAAGGATTTCAGGTAGCCTTAGCCTGCATTCCATGGCAGGGAAGGGACACGGAGGAGGTATTTCTAAATGAATTGAATTCTGGACATTATTCATTTCAAAAGTCATAATGTTACATATGTAAAACATACGTGTTATTAATGAGAATAATCCCTTTCAAAACAAAACAGTTAAAAGTGCTAAACCCATTT
Organism: Oxyrhabdium leporinum; assembly: GCA_032468155.1. Classification (NCBI taxonomy): domain Eukaryota; kingdom Metazoa; phylum Chordata; class Lepidosauria; order Squamata; family Cyclocoridae; genus Oxyrhabdium; species Oxyrhabdium leporinum. Next base: position 117,692 of record JANHFL010001737.1, on the reverse strand, counting down.
GCTAGGACATTGGTTTTAGTATTCTGTTACATCTAAAAGGGAGGGTTTTCACTGATCTGGCTTGTAATTTTATAGCTCAGTTCTTAAAAATTAACATTTCTTGCCATTGTTTAAACTTCAGAATAAGACAGTTTTATACTTATTTATTTAATTTATATGCCTCCAATTTTATTCTGCAATGTAATAATGCTTTCTTATTCCACACTGTTCCATTGTTTTCATCTTTGCAGGTCCTAAGGTATTTTGACTATGTTTTCACTGGAGTCTTCACCTTTGAGATGATTATTAAGGTAAGTGAGAAGGGAAGTGTTCTCCTGAGACAACTGGAAGACAGTGGACAGTTTCATATTCATAGATAGAGCTTTATCATCTCTTTTCAAGAAAGTAGATCTTCCAAATAAATTCTCTAGAATGGCTAGATTAATTAAGATCCAACATTTCTGAGAACAATTTCTCCTTTGACAGTTTTCTTCCTTCAGTGCCTTGTAGTTAAAGTCATGCTTGAGTTTTCCTTAGAGTTGAGTGATTTTCTCAGGATTGTTACTAAATATTTTTAATACACGATTAAATATCTTTAAAACTTCAATTAATGAAGGAACTCTGATCTTTTAGGAAGTCAGTTGGGATGGCTCTTAAGACTTATTACAACTTTTTCAACAAAATACTGTAGGAATTCTGGGAGTTGCAATCCATTACATCTGGAAGACACCAGTTTAGAGAAGTTGCTCTAGAAATTTCTCTTTCTTGCTGGGAAATCTTGTGATCGCAATCAAGTAATGTCAAATGCATTTTCATTCTACGATTTAGCTGCAGCTTGTATTTCCTTGGCTATTTCTGATTCTCTCCCTCATCTGTTCCAGTTCTTGGTATGTCAGAGAATTATGCACAAAACCCACACTAAGGTATTGGAGAGTGCTGCAATAACAACAACAACAACAATATAATAAAATAACAGTGAAAAGTTTTGTATTAAAAAGGTAGAATTATCCAAGACTAAGCTAATTTTTTCAGCAGTTAACCGAGTCTGCCAACATCATTCAATATGGGAGTAGCAGTAGCTGAGATGTTAGTGCAATCTCAGTTTATAATGACAAAAACGGTAACTTCCTCTTTGTGGGTGGCGAGTGTTGGCCTCTATAGGAACAGAATATAAAACAGTTTGTTAAGCAAAAAGAGAAAAATTGACTTTTTTTAGCAGAACTTTTTGCACGTCCCTAGCACTTCTCAAATGTCACTCCTACTGAACAGAGTTTCTAAAAGAAGACACAGCATTAGGAAGCAAAATTGTCCTTCTGATTTGTTTTTCCCCAAATAAATTAATAGAACTGAAAAGCACTGAGTCTTTTTAGTTCTATAATGATTTGTTAAGAAACTTTTGTATTCTGTTAATTTAAGTTATTTAAGTTGCCTTTCACTTTTCCTCCAGGAGCTCAAGGCAGTGTACTCAGCATTTTCTCCCCTAGTTTTTTGTCAGAATAATCCAGTGAGGTCAGCTGAGCAAAAAGATAGTTATTGGGCTGAAAGAATCACCCTTTGAGCTTTTCTAGATTTGAACCTGAGCCTTTTCAGTTCAACGCCTTAACAAATTCAAGAATACTTGAATTATTCAAGTAATTTTATATGGTGTGAAAAAGCCTTCTGTGGAACAACAAAGAGGCCTCCTTTTCAGCAGCTGATGATCGGTAGTTAGCTGAGCAGATTTCATTTCCATTTTGATAATCGTGTCTTATAAACAGTTTTAAATAGGTTTTGTACAAAGTTGCCCCAATCTGCTTTTTTGTTTTCTCGTATAACTAGAAGGAATCACTAGCTCTCACTTCCTGGGCACATATTTAGCATAAGCTGGTTAGGCAATTTCTAGCATCACAACAGACCTACCAAAACTATTCTTTTTATTATTTTTATCCTGCTGCTTGTGTCAGAAAGATATCAAAACAGGGCAGTCCATACTCATTCCCTTTTTTTAAGCATGCGTGCAGTGTTGTAACACGTATAAAAAAAGAAGCAGATTTGTGTTACAATGCCCCAATTCTGGTTTGGTCAATCTGACATGCCCTCTTCTGACGATACTCCTGCTAATTCAACAGTACTGTAATGTAAAACAAATTTGACAGAATTAACTTCCCAAGCAAACCTTTGATGGCATTTTTTATTTAGTAATTTTAGAATGAAATTATAAGGATCTTTATTGCTACATCCATCTCTCACAACCCCACCAGCAACTGAAAGTACCTCTAAAGCCTTAAGTGAATTATCTTTGTCCATATATATTTGCATATAGGCTTACTGCAGTCTCAGTAATGGGATTTGAATGTAAAAAGCTCATAATCAGAAACCGGCACCTAGGTTATTCTGTTCTTCTATTCTTATGAGTATAAACTATAAGAACTTATCTTTTCCTTATCTTTCTTTAGATGATTGATCAGGGGTTAATACTGCAAGATGGCTCTTATTTTCGGGATCTTTGGAACATCTTGGATTTCATTGTGGTTGTCGGAGCGCTGATGGCCTTTGCCTTGGCGTAAGTACTTGCATTTTTTGGCTGGGTTCAAATCATTTTACATACATGAGAATCATGCTACCAATGCTCAAAATTTCATTGGCTGCTACTTCAAAAAACATCATATCACTTAAAATAGCATGCTTGTTTCCCTTGCTAGTTTAGGCATCAGTCACAGACATTTTTGTAATTATTAAATATGAGGAAATATATTTTCTGTGATTAAAAAAATTCTAGCTGAATGGGTGGGTGGTAAGAAGACATAACTGTAGACAAAGTAGTGCAGATATATGAAGAAAATAATAATCTTGATTGACCCAGAATTTTGCCTAACTTCTAGACTTATTTTCTTTTTATTAAGAGGAATTTAGCTGAACACACAATGTGAGCTTTAAAATCATACAATTTATTCAGTTCACAATGCAACACAACAGAATACACACAAATTCCATCTTTTAGGGTTATCAGACTTTTTAAAATGCTTGTTATAGTTTTCTGGGTCTTCATATTACTGGTTTGGAGTAGAGGTTTGGGGGTTCCATTTGCCGTTACCTATCTTTTGAGGGGACACTGGATAGTCTTAAGATGTGCACCCTTCTCCTTTTTTGAGATACTGACTCATCTCACAAGAGATAAAGAAAAAGAAAATTTAAAGAAGAGAAACCTATAAAATCACATTTAAATTTTAAATTTTAAAATATTAATATTGTATGCAGTATTGTGTGAGGTAAGTATAGAACTACCCAGTTTGTAATACACAGCACATTACAAGTAGGTTAAACTAAAAATAAGTTTAAAGTGTTTAAAACTTCTGAAAAGCCTTGCCAAGAATACTGCATGGACTTGTCTTGGCAATCTTGAAGAATCAAACACTATTGAACAGAAGGGGGGAAAAGATCACAAGACAGCATTGACTTATTAAAATGTTCCCCAGGCTCCATGTTTTACAGAGCCCAAAGAATATCTCAGGGAAAAATAATTATCTCAAGAGATTTGAAAGAAAGGAACTATCTTCATGCATTATCTGATACATTCATAAAAGACTAAACTATCACCAAGTTTGTAAAAAGATGTGAAAGATATTGATTTTAAGCATACAAAAACAAAAGAAGTACAAAATTAACATAGTTTTGGCCTACAGTAATTGCTAATTTCTTAGAGATGAATTGACCCCTGAACTAAATTGACTCTGGCTCTTTTCCCTAGCCTATCCCCAGCCTTTGGGGATAAGTACAGATGTTTATCGGAATTATTCAAGAAACATGCAGTCATTTCTTTCTGTGGTTCTCTAGAGTTGTGCCTCTGATTTTAAAAGAACTAGTCAATTTAAATAACTTCCTATCTTCTTTGCTTCTGGTATTCATGTTCACTACCAAATTCTTCAAAATATGTTTGATTTTCATGGTTTACTTTCAAGAATCCCTTAGGATTCACATTTTATAAGACCTGGAGAATTGTATGTTATGATCCATGATTCTTCCTATAGAAGCCAGTGCTTTGGGTACCTTGAGTGAAAATCACAGAAAATAAACAACTTTAAATCTATAGATCTAAATTGGAGAGTATTGTAAAGCATATAATAAAACCCTGATAGCTGGTTTTCAAGAAGGGTCAGTTTGGATCAAAGAAGCTACTTGAACATTTCTCCCCAGAGCCACTTTCTTTGAAGGAGTTCCACATGTGTTAATTGCCCTTGTCTGCAAATCTGAGCTACTACTTTGCCATGTAGTTTGAACAAATGGTAACCAGCATGTTTCCTGTTGACTGCCCTGCATTCAAACTCATAATTGCACCAAGGTGCCTAAAATAATTTTCCAGTTGGAAAGATGCTAAGGACTGTTTCACCTGTCACTTGGGGCCAAATTGAATTTAATTAGAGAGACTAGGGTTTCCTGCAGTTGTTGTTTGTTTGTTTTTACTAATTAATGCTGCCAAGTAGCAACTGCTGCTTTGAAAATCAAGGAATAACAGCTAGTCACTCCTCCTGATGAATGCATGTGTACATCTGGGCTTGTAAATATATGTTTGTCACCATCACATTAAGCATTTTAAACATGTATATAACAACAAAAAATATAATATATGAAATGGCTCTAGTTAACTAAGCTATAAATGAGAGAAAGAAGGTGGGTTCTGGGTGAAAAAATATAATGGAATGCCAGGATATCAAGGCTGTGAGATGAGGTTATTGCTCTTTTCAGATGCAAATCTTCTTCCAACAGTCTCCTTGTTCCTTTGCTCTCTGCTGATGGCCCATTTCCTGATCTTTTCTGTTTTCTTTCCACCTGTCTATCGATCTGGCTTTGTGACTGTACATCTGGGCCTTTACTCACAGGAATGCTTTGGGGTAATTATTTTTCTTGTTTATCTCTGGGGGGGACCCAAGTGAGGGAAATGGGCCTTTAATGGAAGAATTTGGTTTGCTTATCTATCTGTTACATTGCTATCAGAAAGGCTGCTTGGGTTAGTACTAGGATAAGGTGCAATGCGACTAGCTTCTCACAAAGTTATCCAAGACAAGTCCTGTTTCCAATCTGTGCTTCCCATGAGACTAGGTACAATTACAAAGCATTCTGTGCATACAGTTCCAGCCTACAGTATATTGACTCTGCACCAAAGACTGAGATTGTGAAGCTGTTTTAAAGAAATCAATTTCCTGCAATTTCTGGCAAAGTGTCAAAAGCAGACGTTTCAACATCATTTCATGGAGGAGTGTGAAAAGTTGCTACTCACAACACCGAAGCTGAAATGAGATAAAAACAGAACACCACTTACATTACATCAAGGAAATAGAATGCCATAGGCCACAGATCGTTGGTTATGTACTGGTTAACGTGGTATTTTTACTGTCAAAGAAATGGAGTACTTTCTGCCTCATATGCAAAATAACCCTCTTTGAATACATTTAATATGCCACTTTCATTGGATGGAGTCACCCACCAGCTACTATTACACTACTCAGACACCCAATGACTTGTGCCAGTTTTGGGTATAGAAGCACCTTATGAGGCACAGCTGAATGAGGTACTACTTGAGTTATTATCCTAATATGCCATTGTCTGTTTGTTTATTTCATTATGGGGTTTATCTATTGTGTACTTCCTTGAAGTCAAGTCAATATACAGAACACATAATGCAAAATCTGAAGTATAAACAAAGTTCCCAAATTAACTAGGTAAAGGCAGCCCTATCGGCATTAGCATCCAAATATTTGGAATATATAAAAGTAAGTCTGATGCATCCTAGTTGGATGGCTTGATTTAAGAATGGAACTTTGATGAACACAAAAACAAAAAGGTAGTACTTGTTTAGCAACCACTAGTGTGTGTATATATGAGTGTGTATATGTGTGTGTGTATATATGTGTGTGTGTGTATTTCTGTGTGTATATGTTTATGCTAAAATAAGAAATAAGCATTCTGTTATATCTAAAATGGAGGGTTTTCATTGATCTGGCTAGTAATCTTATAGCTAAGTTCTTAAAAATTAAAATTTCTTGCCATTGTTTAAACTTTAGAATAAGACTTTGTAATCTTTATTTAATTTATGTGCTGCCTATCTCACTCTGTAAAATGATCATCCTTCCATATCTCACTGTGTTGTAAAAGCAAATTGCTAAAGAGGGACTGTAGTATGTTTCATTGATGAGGAAGAAGCAAAGAGGAGGGCCAGTTTCAAAGGCAACACGGAACAATTTTCTCACATAAAAGCTGCTGGCACAAAGGCAACAGCAAATGCTGCTGAGCAGCAACGGAGCAGAACTTACAGAGTTAAGGTAGTCGAGCAGGCAGTAGTTCATCTTTCAGCTACTTCAGTACTGTGTCAGGGATCAGTGCCAGATTTGGCTGCTTTAAAGAACAAGGATCTCCATTTCTGACCTCTCAATTTCAAATGCAGTATTTGATGGATATAATATTAAGCTTCAACAATACCGCAGTTGTGATTCATTAAAGCTGCAATCTTATAATAGATGTAGAACTCCACTTTCTAGTGACAGTCTCCAAGGCTGATTTTTCTGATGTTGGGAACTCCAGCATCAGGAAAAAGCAGAAGAGAGAGAGTTTCAAAGGTCCAGGGTCTAGTCTTTCATCTAACTCCCAGCTCTGAGGGAAATTTAAACCAATGATTGTGATGCCAGAAAGACTTATTTTAAAAAGTGGGAAGGATAGAGAGATAGATATTTCTCCATTTTCATTTCTCCCCTGCCAATCTGTTGCTGACAGTCTTTTGATCATTTTGGTGCCCCCTGATACCAAAGCACTCTGAGAGATGATTTAGGATTACCATCTGTGACTTTACTAACTATGTGGCTTTCAATTTAAAATCAAGGCAGGGTAATCTGATCCTTACCCCACTGACACTATCCTTAGCAAATGTGAACTCTACGAAAGCTGGAAGAGAGATCATAATTTGCTTTTCTGCCCAGCATCTAAGTTTGATTGTAAGATTGTGACTCATCTCCCAAGATCATTAAAAGCTGTTGTTGTGTGAAGTCATGACATATTGCCATAAATGATAGAATGAATGTGTGAGAAATAATTTTTAGGTTACATAATGCTGAAAAACACTGAGATGTGTGTATGTGTAAGAGAGAAATAAGCTAGATAATAATGTGGATTAACCATCAACATTTCAAATGTTCTTTCACTAGAAATTCATAATCATTCCCATTTATATTTGGAATACATACAAGCTGTCTAGAAAGCATGTTGGCTTGGTATACTCCATGAAAAAGGAGGATTTTCATTTTCAAAGAGAGTAGTGAAAAGGTCTAGTTTTGTGTAAAGTGTTCCTGTACAGGTGCAGTGCACATTACTACAACTTTATAGACCTATACCAAACTGAGGAAGACCATAGTTGGTGTTTGCTTATCAATGAGTCAAAGTAAATAGGAAAAGATAATAAACTAATTGTGAAGATAATATGAGTCAACCTTTGGCTGTCTCCCTATCATTTTGAGAGGAGAAGGATAACTGACGTTTATATAACAGGAATATTTTTCTTCTTAAATGCTTCTATGTAAGGATCTTCATCTCATAAAGCAATTTAAGATTCTATGCAACTGAAACTCACAAATAGTAAATCTTCTTAAGCAATCTCTATAGCAGGGGTGTCAAACTTGCATCGTCACGTGATGTATCATGTATTGTGACTTTTTTCCCCTTTGCTAAACCGGGCATGGGTGTGGCCAGCATGTGACGCATCCAGCCCATGGCCCCGCAGGTTTGACAGCCCCGCTCTATAGAGATAGGTTGGCAATTGTCTTCACAGCTTTCCTGCAGATAAAAACAAGCCCTGTGGTTATTTTGAACCTTTTCCCACAGAAAAATGAACAAGCAGGACAATGTCAAAGAGAATCAAGGAATGCAGCAAGCATTAGACTTGTCACACAGCCTCTGGAACAAATAAGGGGGAAAAGTTGCTGTGCCAGGAAAGAATTTATATGGCAGAAAGCAGCTGCAAAAGCAGTTGCTCTGAGGTTCATGCAAGGGGATCAATGTCCCAGCTCTGCTTCTCTCTGTCACTATCAACTTGTGACAAAGTTGATACTGAGTCTTCTTTCGAGATCCAATTATATCTGTTGCTTTTTCTGCCAATAAATTAACCAGACTGCAACACTGACTCACCAAAGACAGTAACAACAAAGAATATTTGTAGCTCAGAGTTGAAATGAGAGGTCCTTGGTGCTCTCTGAGGCTATTTAGTTTGGATAATGAAACATCTACAAGAAAGAAACCAATCTCAGAGAGCACTAAGGACTCACAATAACAACATGGATCATATACAACAATATTTTTTCGTATTAAAAAAATATATCTGTAGCTCTTTCCCGATGTGTGTTTATTTTTAATAAAAGAAAAGAATGTGTGTGTGTATCCTTGAAGTTGCATTTTCTTGTCCAGACAGCTTCCAACCAACATTATTTTCCTTGTTATAGCAGCACAACTGGCAGTGAATTATACTTTTAAAAATGCAGGTTCATTAAAATTTTCCTTCCACCTAGTAAAATTGCCCCATGAATTATTGAAATGTAGTCTTACCCGCTGTTCCCACAAAGTAGCTACTGATTTAAAATGGAACCCAAATTATCCCAGTAGCTCCAGGGCTCTTGTTTGTCATCCAAAACTCTGCTGCTGGACAAAAAAAAAATAAGATGCCTTTTAGATCTGGAGCATGTTTAACATGCTATTGAGTGGCCTTCATATTTTCTATAGAAATGTACAAATTCTATGTGAAAAATCTGAAACAAATCATAGAAAGTTGCAGAAGAATGTGATTGAGCAATAGAGTGGCAGATGATATCTAGGACTGATAGGTATAAGGTAATGCACCATGAGAAATAGCTTTACTTATCTAATTATGGATTACATAGTGTTAGGTCTGAAACCACCATACCTGTTATCACTCTGCAATGTGATCACTGTAAGGTCAAAAAGTATTGGAACAGGACATTACAGGGTTTCATCTCAAAATATTTTCAATGGTTCAGTGTGTTGAACACTAGATCAATACACAGAATAGGAATGTAGATTCATTTTGTAATGAATCAGATTATAGACTGCTTTTACACTGATTAATACAGGAAGTCCTTAATTTAAGACACAAGTGGGACTAGAAAGTGGAGGCAACTACATGGCCAGACCCATTTTGGGGGGCATTTTTGTGGCAGTCATTAAATGAATCACCATTAAGCAAATGGTGCAGTCTTCAAGTGGACAGCTTGGTCATAAAATGAACCCATTCTTTCGAATGAGGATTTTTGCCTAAAAAGCACTAGAAACCAGCAAAAAAAGTCACAACTTGTAGTCCTGTGACTGTGGGACATTGCAATATTGCAGTGCATCAATCATAAGGCAAGATGGTTGTAAAGTGCCTAAAATGCAGCCACATGACAGGAGTGAGGGTGCAACATTTTATGATGGCCAGAAGGGCTTTATGGGCCATAAATCACCTATTCTGAAACCATCATAATTCTGGATAGTTGTAAAAAAAACCAGTTGCATGTTATGCACTGCTGGTGATGATCTGAGAGGCCTAAGCAATTATTGTTTCTTAAGTTTGAGCAATAAGACACATATACAGAATCCTTTGCTTTCAGCATCATCTTATACAATGGCACAGTCTGACATTTGGTAGACCCTTAAGGGCCCAAGGCTGCATTAGCAACATCTATTTGAATAGAACATAGAAAGGACAGTATGAGAGATCTTTTAGAAGCTTAAAAAGAAATGCTGTTGAAAAAGATATATTATAAAATATACCAGGTCTTTTTTAAAAAATCATTTTCTAGAATTTGTTGGTGGTCGTTTTGTTTTAATTTTCTATAATTTTCCCCTCTGTAAATGTGGATGGGAAAATAATGTGTCAGATAAAATAATGGCTATATATTAGCATCAACTTTAATTTAGAATTTAATTGCCAGCAGAGCAAACAAAGCTTGCATCTGTCTTTCACTCTCTCTCTCTGTCTCTCATAAAAGTATTAATTTGGTTTATTGTTCATTTGTGAATAAAGAACAGTGCATCAAATCTATACAAAATTTTAGAGGGAAGTGTCTAGTTCTACTAAGTTTAAAAACTTATGCATCATGAACTTGCAGATGATAAGGGAGTTTCAATAGTTTCAATAGAGTTTCCACTATTAACCTTTTTCATGGAATAATTCCTGATATGTTTTAAGGAATCCTTGCTTTTTCTAGAACTGATTTTGACTGTAAATCAGGTGCCTATGGGTGATGCTATAGGCCTCACCACCAAAGAACCTTCCTAATTTATATTAGGAAGCAGTATATTGAAGTTGAAGGAGATTAGGTTTTTCTCAAAATTGAGTTTCTTAAAATCATCTTGTAGGGTCTACTTTTAACTCTTGATATCTTAAAAGATGAATGTAAGGGATAATACACAAGTAGAAGATTCCTATCCCTACTTTTTCCTTGAAGGTAAAAAGTATCTTTTTAGCGCATTTCTTGATGCTACTATTCCTACTGAACTCTGTAGATGAGTATAGGAATTATTTCCATCTACTTCCTGAAGTTCATCTTTTAGGCTTCAATCAATTTTTCAGTTCTTCCTAGATGCTGATTAATTACTAATGAACATCTTTTTCTTAATAATTTGACTGAGGATACCCTAGTTATGACAACCTTGTCTTTGCAATGTATAAAAAATTCTTTCAATTCAGTTATGACATCATATACTTCTGCTTATCGATACATTATATACATGCATATATTTACTTGTGTATGAATGGTACGTTGTTACAGCTTATTACAATAGTAGAACCATCCCAGGAAAAGAGGTATTTTACTGCCACCTTTGGATGAAAACAGAGAGCAAGATGATTGCTGGGAATCACCAGGTACATGAATGTATGATTTTACATTACAACAGATGGTTCAACTCAGCAAGAGTGTGAAATCACCTGTTTTAACCTTGTTAACACACTCTTTCTCACAATAATAGGATTTGAAATCATCAGTCAATTCAAATGAAAAGGGAATTCTCCTGGGTTTGCACTCTCTTTCTCTCACACATACAGACACAAACACACTTTTTAATGTTCAGAGATTTTTTTAAAAAAATCCACTCAATAGTTCAAATTCATCAGGTTTCAAAAAGCCAATAATGTGGCCCATGTTTTTCACCATCTATAGAAAAAAGTAATGTTTATTATGGCAAAAATACAGTGAGTTTAGTTTTTGTTTAAGAAGTTCATTTTTGTTTTTATCTTTTTGTCTTAATGTTTTGGGTGGCTTGTTTATCCTCCCAAATGTACAGATCCAACAAAGGTCGTGACATTAAAACAATCAAGTCCCTTCGTGTTCTACGTGTCTTGAGACCTTTGAAGACTATCAAGCGGTTGCCCAAACTCAAGGTATTTGCATGTGAAATTCAGGCAGTGACCACTATTTTTTAAAAGTAACTTTTAAAGAGTATCAAATGTGAAGAATGAGTGCCAATCTTCGCAATGACAAGTTGCCCTCCAGGGTGAGGGTAGGGTGTACTGGCCAGAGCCGCACAGTGAAGTAGATAGCAATAGCACTTAGCCTTATATACTGCCTCATCGTGCTTTACAGCTCTCTCTGGGCAGTTTAAAATGTCAGCCTATTGCCTCCAACAATCTAGGTCCTCATTTTACTGAAGGCTGAGTCAACTTTGAACCCCGTCAGGATTGAACTCCAGACGATGGTCAGAATTAGCCTGCAATACTGTATTCTAACC
>JANHFL010001737.1:83226-101145 GCA_032468155.1 Oxyrhabdium leporinum | reverse complement strand
TCTCTCTCTCTCTCTCTCTCTCTCTCTCTCTCTCTCTCTCTCTCTCTCTCTCTCTCTCTCTCTCTCTCTCCTCCCTCGCTCCCTCCAAAATATTGGAGCTATTTCTTTTTAGTGATAACTGTATTTAGCATTCACCTCGCTATTTAGGATGTGCAAATCTTAAAGATATAGGCAAACCTCCAGGATTCTTATATTAGCCTAAATGAAATTCAGACTATTATGACTTGTCTTTCTTTTCTTTCTTTGGTAGTACTATTCTGCTCCATATACATATGAATTGGCTCTGAAGTATCTGAATATTGCTTTTACCATGGTTTTCTCATTGGAATGTGTCCTGAAAATCATAGCTTTTGGTTTCCTGGTGAGTAAAGTGCATTCAGCATTAGATATTAAAACTTTGTTTATGGGCACGGTAGTTTGCATGCACTAAGAATGCTTAGGGATCAGTCCTTGCCTATAGGAATTGCTATCTGCACACCCCAAGTTAAAGTTATTGATATCCAGAGCTGGACATTGTTCTTTTTGGGGACGGAGCCACTATGGTACCAAACCTCTCAGATGCCTCTTAATAATATTTAATTAAATAATAAAGGCTGTCTTTTCATGAAACAAAAGTATTTACTTCATCAACAGATTGCTCATTTGAGCATAATTTATTGTTATGATGCTGATCATCCAGTCCAACATTTGTTTTCCTTCCCATGTCTTTCCCTGATGCAGAAAATCTATTCTTTTCCTTAGAAACCAACTAGATTTCCACAATCATTCAATATTTTCCAATGCTTCCTCAATCCCCAAGAATCATGGTGACATAGTGGTTAGATTGCAGTATTGCAGTCTAACTCTGCCCATTGCCAATGTCAGGCTCCTGACAGGCTCAAGGTTGACTTAGTCTTCTATCCTTCCACACTCAATAAAACGAAGACCCAGATTGTTGGGGGCAATATGTAGAATGAAACATGAATGGATACTATGTATCCTCCTGAATTCCTCAGTGTCTGATTATAAATTCTGGAGTGATACACTTGATGAAGTTATTGGAATACCAGTAATACTTTTGATCCTGAAATTCTTCTGAAAAGAAGAAAATAAAGCTGATGCCTAGATGGATGTAAGGTCATATAGAGCAGGGTGTCAAACTCAAGGTCTTGCCCTTGGCCCGCGGGTGGAGCGCATTCTACTCACACATCCAATGCATTTTGGCACCATCAAAGTCGCCAGGAGCACGCGCAGGTCTATTAGGCTGCTGCCATCACCGCCCAGAGCACCAGGTCCATCCAACCCAAAGGAGGCAAAGCAGCCAGCTAGAAAGGCCGAGAAGTGGTAAAAGCACGCCCATTCCCAGCAGGCAAAAGGTGGCCATCGTGAGTGGGGAAAGCTCGATCCGCATCGGCACTATGGCCAGTCAAGCCCAGCTGGGATTGCATGCCTCCCCCCCCCCATCTCTGCTGGGCCTGGGTAACCAGGGCTCCGATGGGGTTCTGGATTTCCCCACTCGTGGTGGCCGTTTTTTGCCTGGTGGGCCTGGGTGTGCTTTACCACCGTTATTGAGCCTTTCTAGCTGGCCACTTCGCCTCCTTCGGGCTGGGCAGGCCTGGTGTTCTGAGCCACACCTTCTGGGAACTCCGGCCGAGTGGGAAATTTGGCTGCAATCCTCAGCTCTGAATGGAGATGTGGCAGGGGGTGCAAGACAGAAGGCTGCCTTCAGTCCAAGGAAGGGACCGCAGACTGGGGGGCTCCGTCTGAAGGAGCTGAGTCAGTGGGCAGCACCCCGAAAGTGCTCTGGAACTGCACACACACAACCAGCGAACCTCTTGCTACAGCAAGAGCAGCCCACCTCTGACTATGAGGCCTCAAACTAGATAACCAAAGACAGGCTGCCCTTATTCTTTGTGTATCTGAATATAGCCTGAAAATTTGGTGGCAAATTTTCAAGGGATATTATTACATCAATGCTTACGTTATTCAGTAGGTTAATCTGTACATTCCTCTTCTTTCTACAGAATTATTTCCGTGACACTTGGAACATATTTGATTTCATCACCGTGATTGGCAGTATTACAGAAATTATTCTGACAGATAGTAAGGTGAATCTCTTTCTCCATTGCTCTCCTTTAGTGGAAGATTAAGACTGAAAACTGCATATGATGTTTCTTTTTTACTTTTTCATTTTACTGTTTCCTCCTTCTCTCTGGCATTGTGTTAAGCCGACAGTTACCAGCAGCTTCAACATGAGCTTTCTGAAGTTGTTCCGGGCTGCCCGTCTCATCAAACTGCTTCGCCAAGGGTATACCATTCGAATTCTGCTCTGGACCTTTGTGCAGTCATTCAAGGTAAAAGCTGAACTCCTGTCTTCCTTCCAAGGTCAGTGGATTGCTTAGGACAATGAATAACATCAACCATTGCATACACAATTGCAGGGCACATCCAAGCAGATATATTAGCTGATTATGGATGCCTAAGGTCAAATCATCAATCATCCACAAAAACACAGATACTGGAGAAAGAGCTAGTAAGCTTTCATCCTCTTTATTCATATAAATGACCATCTCTTCAAGTTTCACAGATGAGGAATTTTTGGAAGATTTGCTTTAAGAAAGACTGGATACTCTAGCTATCTGGCATAAGCGCATAGCAGTAGAGTAGACCAAAAAACTTACTAGCCCAGCATCCTTTACCACAAGCAAGACATACCTAACAAACCCCAAACATTTTAAGAAGGATGTATATAATCTATTATTCAGAGAGAGAGGAACTCTGCTTTAAAAGACTTACAGCTAATTGTTCCCACCTCTCAGATATCTCCAATTGCTATGGCTGTGCAATGCTTCTGATTCAGAAGAGGTGCTTCAGAATGTGATTCTGGAAACAGACATGGCTACTTTGATGAGTCACAGACAGGTGCTACTCCCACACATGCCAAACGCCTCTTCCAAAGTGAATCTAAAGCCCTATTGCCTATTTTATATTGCAAACCCAGTGGGATGCAGCTTTCACTTAGGATCAAATCCCCCTTTGCCAATTCATTTGCTTCCATGTGGCTGTAACAATCTGGAGTCTTTATTATTAAAAACAGTATTCATTGTTCCATGGTTCCCTCAGCCTCTTCCATCACAGCAAACAATATACCCTTGCCATATTTTTTTCTTCTTACTATGCAACAAAATATGCTACAAAAATTTAGATTAGATTTTTGGGGGAAAAAATAGAGTAAAAATATTCATTTATTATTAGTTTTTAGCTTTTCAGAAGCTGGCATATAACACCTTTATAACCTGTCACAATCTGGCACTCTCCAAATATGCATTATTCATATTTTCATCCATAAATAAAGCAAGTCTTTGCTGAGGCACATACAAGCAGGTATTGGCAGTTATTTGAAAATAATTAGCCAATAATTTCTTCCAACATCATTTTTTTTTCATCCTTCCAGTCTAACGTACAACTGTTGGATTTCCCAGTGGTTTTCCATCTAAATAATCCTTTTTAGTTTGGGGAAAATTAAAAGATTGGCTAAGGGCTTCCACCTGTTGAAGATATCTTTTTCCATACTAACTGATAGTTGTATGGGGTTAATATCTCGATTGGGTTAAAGTCAACCAAACAATTGCAGAAGTTGGCATAGTTTAAAAAACCATTTCGATCCAGGAATTTAGGCCCCAAATTTTCTTTAAAAAAGCCCCATAAATTATTATAACACATACAATATATTCCTTACTAAGCTAGTTAAAAGCTAGTTTAATAAGCTACAATACTGTAACTACAAGAAAGGATATTAAAACCAAAATATCATAGCTCACTATAACCAAAAATATGCCATGAGGAAAGGTTAATGGCAGTCTTCCGGTCTTCAGGGAGAAGTAAACAATGCTCTGAACCACAATTAATGGTGAAACAAGCATGTGCTGATCAAATAAACAATAATCTGAACCAGTAATAGAACAAGAAGGTGCTGCTAAGTTACGTGGTCCTTATATTTGTGCAGATTGTTTTGCTTCTTTGTTGGTTATCTAACTTGGCTCTTCCTTTCTCACCACATTATCTGTCTCC
This sequence comes from Oxyrhabdium leporinum, assembly GCA_032468155.1. NCBI lineage: Eukaryota > Metazoa > Chordata > Lepidosauria > Squamata > Cyclocoridae > Oxyrhabdium > Oxyrhabdium leporinum. The sequence goes on along the minus strand of JANHFL010001737.1, from coordinate 97,095 downwards.
CATATGCCTGGTTGCATCCTTCTTCATATCTCCCATTTATTTTATTCCTTCCTATATTTGGAAGTTTCACAGAGTCAATTCAAATTTATTATGCACAATACGTACAAATGTCTAAACATTTATGCAGAAGTGGCTGAGGGTCTCACTGGAGTCTGAGGCTTGCAAAATTTACTTGGCCATATTCATGGAACAGGTTTTTTTGAGGGTTATATTGAGGGTTTTGAGGGTTATATTATCTTGAAATGCAATAGAAGACCTGAAAGATCAGGTTAGGGATAGTTGGAGGAAAATCTATCTATATGGTTGCTGAAGAGTTGTCAATGACTTGATGGCACATAATCTGTCAAGGCCTATTTGAGGTTAGAAATACAATTACCATATTTAAATTTTTTAAGATTTAGGTTTAGGTTTAAAAAATAAGTTTTAAAATGAAAGGACTCCATGCTGACAGATTACAGTAATCATGAAAATTGTCAATCTGGAAGTGGCATAGGAGAGCAAAGTTAAAGTATATTATTGTTTAATAGCTCTTAAGTCTTCTGTCTTATTTTGTGCACTTCCTCACATATAGCAGAAAAATATACTTAGTGCCTTAATTCCCTCTGTATTTTCCTAGTTTTTGTTACCTCCCACTGATCACTTGCATGTTTGTTAAAGAAGCTGTAATTAAGTCACCTTTTACTCTGCTCTATATTGGTGCCAATCTTATCATATTTCTTGAGCTTGGCATCATAGCTTCACTTTGGTTCAGAAATCATTTAGTTAGATTAAACAGAGATTCTTATCTTCTCTGCCACCACTTATTTATTACTACTTTAAGTACATGCGGATGTTACTGTTTTAAGCATATACATACTATGCCTGTAATAATACAATACTTTGTATGATTTGCCTTTTCCAGGCTCTCCCCTATGTCTGCCTTCTCATTGCAATGCTCTTCTTCATTTATGCAATTATTGGGATGCAGGTAAGCAAAGAAATAAAAAAGTCTAGGATGGTGGGTCCACCAAACATAGAAATAACAAAACCTTGAGTTCTCCTCTTCCATTAAGCTTAAGCTCCCATTTTCAGGCAGGAGGTCCATTAGCTCAGTTAATTGGTAGTCAAGAATATCTCAAGTAGACAAGTTAAAGAAGGCTGAAAAGTAGGTTATTTATAATCTGACAACAATTGACATCTGAAGAAAAAATAATAATGCTATATCTTATATTCAGGAATATGGATTGTTACATTCTTGATGCATAACATGAGCCTATCAGTGTTCTTTCTAAAGAATCCACACTGTGAAGAAAAAAATTGTATGAATTATGAGCCTTTTTTTTCTGCTCACAGTTCTGACTTGTCAAGTGAAAAATTTACTAACTAATTCAGTTTCCCTAAGAAGCAATGCCCTCTTATATTCAATGGATGATATGTATATAAAAACACTAACGATTTTTTATTTTATTCTTTATTTTTGGTAGATAGAACAAATACACCATCTGCTATTTGCTCTTATATCTTATGTGCAACTACAGGAAAATTGATATATGACATAGGGGCTAAAATATTGGGTTAAGAACAAGGATATTTGTTCTATTTCATCCTGGGATATGGCAATTTATTGGATAAATTTGACTCAATCATGCTGTCTTTCAGTCCAACTTATCTGACACAATTGTTACTGTGATGAAATATTGCAATGGTGTGTGGAAATGACTTTGGAAGATGTGAAAGAGCCACTGCCATGGGAATGGTCAGCGGCAGCTAAGCCCACAGAACAGAACAAATGTGGGCATGGCAAACACCTCAGAACAGACAATCCCTAGTTTCTTGGGCTGTAAAGGCAAGGGACAGAAATGTGCTTTCAGTCTTGCAAGATTCTGTTAATCTAACCTTACAATACGAATAAAGGAGAATATATGTAGCTCAGGTTTGAAATGAAGGCTCCTTGGTGCTCTCTGAGCTTGCTTGTCTTTTTGCAGACATTTCTTTACCCAAACTAGGTAACATCATCAGTGTGAGTCTTACCTTACAATAGAGTAGAGTTAGTTCATCTGGGTGTGCGGTTCCTGTCTGGAAATATAGAAATGAGTGTTCTCCATGTAGATTTGAATTGCTGATCAAAAGGTGAAGTGTAAGACAAATTAATAAATGCAATGTAACAGGTAATCTACTGTTAATTACTCAACAACATCTGTATGGTGACTAAATACTGAATCCCTTAAATTTGTTGGGGTTCAATACAAATGCCATACAATGTGGTTATCGAAGGAGAAAGTGAGATGAGTTGACGTACTACAACTCAGGGGTGTCAAACTTGTGGCCTGCGGGCCAGATGCATCACACACTGGCCACGCCCATCCCTGGTTTAGTGAAGAGGAAGAAAGTCATGATACGTCACAAGTTTGACACCCATGCTATAACCAGTTAATATTCTTTTAGCTCTCTTCACGATTTTGAAAAATGTTTTATCCCAGCAGTATTTTCTCCCTTGTTCTGGTATCAACAACAAACTTGTAAAATATGAAAGAATGGTCAGAGCACTGTACATTTTCTACCATCCACACAATACTTGATTGCTGTGCTTTTGCCTTATGAAGTCAGAGATAATAATTTCATTTCTATGCTTTCAGGTGTTTGGGAACATCAAGCTAGATGAGGAAAGCCACATTAACCGCCACAACAATTTCCGCAGCTTCCTTGGTTCTCTGATGTTACTGTTTAGGTAAATTTACATTTATATTCACACAGGGATCCGTTCACACGTTGATATAAAACAAAGAACTGTCTCCCCTAAGATTTCAAAAGCTTCTGGTAATGAGCCAATACTCAGCTAGCTAGTTTTACACAGCTTGTTACAAAACAAGAACTCAACGTCTCCCTTTTTACAGACTATTTAGTAGACTGTAGCTTAAGACTGAATTGTTTTCAGCTCAGTGAGCCAGAACTTTTATTTTCTGTGTCTCCTTTTTTTTAAATCTTTGTAATGAACCACCATGTTCTGAAGTCAGATAAAACTCTCTAATAGGCAGCTTAATTCCAAAGAGATTCATGAACAAAACTATAATCTTTGTTCTAGTTTAATTATCAGGCAGATTATACAACAGCACCTCTCCCTTCCTTCAGTGCATCTACAATGTCATCATAATCTTTAAACTTGATAAACCCTTTCATTGCCAAAATGGAATTTAAGCTTTCCTATTGGAATCCCCACTCTAGCTTCTCACTTGATGCAGAAGTCATAATTAGATCACACTGGACTGAATCATAAATTGTATAAAAGTCCTCTTTGGTGTTATAACTGAATTTCAATAAAATATAGCACTTCATACCGGGTTGTATGTTCAATATGATTAGCAAGAAGTGATGTCACATTTGGTAACCATGATGGGAATTAACCCCAGACAGCCTCTAGATGTCATGGATGATTTCTGAACCATTTATTGGATTTGAAATGTATCTTAATTTAAGAATTTAATTTACATTTAAGAAACTATCTGAAATGTATCTTTTGAAACTATCTGAAATTATGTGTATTATGTACAATAGTGGGATTTCTGAGGCTGCTGCCCCTACCATCCTGTTTGGCAATGACAGATTACTTCTAAAACTACATGGTCCAGATGGTCACCAGGAGACAAGCTCAACTTGAGGGGAAATTATGCTTAGTATGATGTTTGCAGTAGATTTTGTAGAAGAGCAAGACCTTATCTCAACTTATATTTTAAAAAAAAACCTCCTTAAACACCCTGAAGTCTATTTTTAAAAGAGTTGTAGCTTAAACAGAGACTTTCTGAAAGTAAGAAGGATTTGTTGAACATAGTAATAAACCACAAGATGGATTTGTTTTCTTACAGAAGCGCTACAGGGGAGGCATGGCAGGAGATTATGCTTTCATGCCTAGAAGGGAAAGGTTGTGAGCCAGACACTACAGCAACATCTGGACAAAATGAGAATGAGAAGTGTGGCACAGAACTAGCATATGTCTACTTTGTCTCCTTCATCTTCTTCTGCTCCTTCTTGGTGAGTTCCTCTTTCCATTATTCTACAGATTTAGTGTTTTGTATTGTTTTCACCAGATTGATTTAAAAGATGGTATGATATTCTTTAGTATTTCTCAGAGCTATTATGTTACAAGAGAAGCAGCTATAAACACAATTAAAGAATTTCAGTGTCGTGTGCAGAATTACATTGCAGCTCTCTTTTGTGCTTCCTCATTTGCTGGTCTTCTACTTACAGATCTGTTCCTATCCCTTTCCCCTTATTATGCATTCTTCTTGTTTCCTTCATACTTAGATGCTCAATCTCTTTGTGGCTGTCATTATGGACAATTTTGAATATCTGACTCGAGATTCTTCCATCTTGGGACCCCATCACCTTGATGAATTTGTCAGGATTTGGGCAGAATACGATAGAGCTGCATGGTATGTAGGCATATCTGATTATTATTTTTTTGTAATGTTCTTTACAAAATCTGTTTAGATGTGATATCCAAATCAAGTACAAATAGAATGGAAATGCCCTTCTCCATCCTGCGGCTTCTAGATGTTCTTATACAAAGGCCATCTGCACATAAACAACCTAATAGTCTTACTTAAATTAACAATTCAGCCAGTTTCAGCTTTTTAATTAAAAAGAAGTATATATCCTTTGTGAGTTTTTTTATTCTATCATCACAGCTTTGCAAGAGCTCTTTTAAATAAGAGCAGCTGTGCACTTTTCATGACAATGAAATATTCTGTAGATTGCCGTTTTCCTGCAGCAAATGATTTTTTCTATATCGACCATATGGACAGACTTGTGAGCCATTGTGGAAATTGAGGTCTCAGATATATGTATAAAGAGGATTTTACCCATGTATGTCCAATATTAAATCCCCCACCCATTTTTTTTTTATTTTGTGCTATATTATCTTTTTGCGTCTGCAACCTAAAATGTTTTAAGAAAAAAAAAATCTCCACAGATAATTTATGTCAGAAGTGAACTGACCACCATGTTATTAAAAACCTTCACTCATACTACCCATACATTTCAGGAGTGCTTTGGAGATATTGTTTTCCATTATATCTTCCTTGGGGCATTTCAGTATATTTGCCTAATTCCAGAATTCCTAAGTGATGGTCCTTAACCTGAAGTGGAACTGCCACTGGCAGTAATACCTTGGGTTATCTTTTATGGATCTCAAATCTGAAAAAGTTTTTTTCTTATTATATTTTCTCCAGCTTGAATTAGCACTACCCGTCTGCCTAATTGTTTATTGATATTAGTGTCAATGACTTTTCTAGAAATATTGGAATTCTAGAAGTTTATCAGATGGATATTACCTGCTTTACCATTGGATCTGAAAACTAAATGTATTGTTTTCTATGAATTTACTCTTCTAAACCTCTGCCTTCTAAAAGATTTACACAATAAATATATTGGCCTTTAAGATGAGCACACAGTTAACATGGCTACTCTTCTGAACTTGTTTCTGCTGTTAGAGGCAGACATTAATTTGGTAGCCCTGGCTTAATAACTCATCTGTAGCAAGGAAATTCATGTAATTTTCTTGAAAGGTCAAGAAATGTCAGTGTTACCCTTTGTAGCTAAAAGCCATACTGACTGGCAATTCTGGGTTCAGTCTCATAGAAATGAAGAAAGCCAGCTTGTGAAAAAATTATTTAGGATTTAAATAACACAACAGATTTTTCCAGTCCTGTTTTCCCATTTTCCCCTTCCTATAGTTATTTTTATAACTAGCCCACTAAATTTGTCTTATAGACTGTAGTTTTTCAAAAATCATCCAACCTTGCCATGAAAAAATAGCATTATAAAGAATTCAATTTCTTCTTTTGCACTTTATCACTGCATTAAAAATAATATCTACAATTCTGTCTAGAATACTGCCTACAGTATAATTATCATTCTAAATCAAACTGATCATTATAACTGTAAGAGTTTCACTTCCTGCCCTTCCACTGCTAGACTATGGTGACCAAAACAGAAAGGAATCAAGAAGAAATTATCTCTGGCTGATACAACTAAACCTTAGTTTTCAGAGACGAAAAAAACTCACCAAACCTGGGATATCAAAAGGAAGTACTGTAGTCTAATCCAGGGGTCTCCAACCTTGGCAACTTTAAGCCTGGTGGACTTCAACTCCCAAAGCTGTCTGGAGAATTCTGGGAGTTGAAGTCCTCCAGACTTAAAGTTGTCAAGGTTGGAGACCCCTGGTCTGATCATATCCTGATATGCTATTGATATAGCTTTGGAGCACCTGTTTATCCTAGGTGAAATTGAACTCAGTACAGATTGATCACCACAGTGGGGAAAAAAAGGACAAAGTTGGAAGACGGGATTTGATGGGGGGAGGAGGGAAACCCTGGCTTGAAACTTTGTATACAATAAGACCCCATTTGTCCACTTGATATGAATAGTTGATTATGCAAAACCATTTATTGTGCTTTTTTTAAAAATTGAATAAAACATGATAAAATGACTGAGTTTTATCATTCCATTATAAATCAGGCCATATGCTCCTTCTTGGCAATGAAAAGTTCCTCCATGGGAACATGGTAGAGAAAATAATAGCTATATCTTCAAAGGAGGTGATTGTGCAGAGCCTTCCCTCATCCCACTCCTAGAAAAAGAGCAATGCACATCTCTGGTGTTACCAGTTACACACAGTTCTTCTTTCCCATTTCCTGATTGGGCCTATTAACTCACCTGTGCTTCCTTTCCAGTGGCAGGATCCTGTATAAGGATATGTACAAATTAGTACGGGTGATCTCGCCTCCTCTGGGCCTGGGAGAGAAGTGCCCCTGCAGGGTGGCTTGCAAGGTTTGCCTCACAATCCCCAGCCACAACCTGGCAATAGGGACATCCCATTAAATCCCACTCTCCTCTTCTCTTTTGTACTTCACGCTACTGTACTTCACAAGGGAATCCCGACTTGCTTTCCCTCGAGTTTAAAGAGATTCAAACCTTCTCAGAATCAGCAGCTGTTATACGTAACTGGAAAAGATCAAGAAATGGATTTCAGGGCACAGCTGAAATTACACATTCATTCTCACCTTGAATGAATAACTCTGGAGGTTTTAAGAGTGTCTACTGTAGCATAGAAAAGTCTTTGGAACCATTGTTTTCTGCTTCCCCTTTCAGGACCTACATTTTTTATTTGAAATGGGCATTGTATTTGGTTTTTCACTAACTTGGGAGAAAAAGTAGGGAACAAAGAATTTAAATATAATTTTTAAAAAAAATCAAACCAGATATGTTAAGAAATGAACAAAGCTCACCAGTTGTGCCCAGAGACTTAATTTTAAAAGTATATTACACTGTTGGGTATGGAAGATCCATTCATTCAGAATAGCATTCTGTCTGTACTTCAGAAATAGTACAACTAGATTCAGGTTGCATCTCCTAATGATACAGTCAGTTGGCCAATCTCAAACATCTTAACTTAGTCCAATGAAAAACGTATGCCAGAAAATGACACTTGATATGGTGGGCAGGAGTTCATCTGGCTATTTCGGTTTAACTTAATAAATCCCCTCAGTTAATGAGCAATTAGCATGTCAAGGAGAAAGCTAGAGCAGCCAACAAACTTTTTAATTTTGGGAGTGATAAATATTTTTGTATAGAAAAGTATTCTTTCTTTAATATAATCTGGTACTGAGCTCAGATATAGGTTTAGTGTTATATTGTGAGATCACTTCTAATAAATAATAAGGTGAGTGTTTACATGAAGATATTAATCTCTTATACCTATTTTATGGGTGTTAATTCTGTACAAACATGGATATACACAAAGAAATATGTCTATATGGTATTGATATTAAGAAAAAATAAACCCTAGTTATGGTATATCAAATATAGTAAATTCAAATACATACATACATACATACATACATACATACATACATACATACATATATTGCTTAAATATATATTGCTTTAAAAATCCATATATATATATAATTCATTTAGAATTCAAAGCTTACTAACAAATCTGTGTCAAATTCACCTGCATAAGTCCATTGAAAAAGAATGAACTTCTGCTTTCTTCTAATTGAAGAGCTGCTTCTATGAGATTTTTGTCCCAGCCAAGAAAACCTAAGTATTTATACATCATTTTCATAATATAGTTCCGTAGGTCATCCTTCATAATCCTTCATTGCTTGCCTGTCCAAAGTTTCACCAAGAAAAAATGTTGTACAACCTCTAGATAAAAATTATTCAGATTCCACACACACACAAAATCCTTCAAGCCCACATTGCTTCCTCAAGCTCTCTTTCCAAGTAAAAGTGCTTTCAGCTGAACAGTTCTTAAAACTATTATATAATATACGGTTTCTTCTCCTCTATCCCCTATTTCCTAAGGATCCATGAATATGTGAAAAAATTGCAATGTAAAGCACTCTGAATTTCTGAATCTTAAACACTTTTGAACTTTTCATAGCCAAGGATGAGATGTTGCCCTTTTGAAGTATATTTGTTCAGTTTTGCTTTAGAAAGGATTAAAACGTACTAATTATCTTCCATAGTGAACACCACAAGCAGCGATGAACATACCCACAGAGAATCTTCCAAATTAACTTTGGAAATAGAGAACTGTCCCTATTTCTCAGTAATAGCATAGCATAATTAAGGAACCATGAGCAAATTAAGTTCACATAGTCTTTTGCCTCTCCTACAGTGCTTGGGGTTTTTTCCCCTTAACCTCAGACTGACTTGCAAAAAAGAAAACTTTCCTGAATTTGAATACTTGCCCAGATAAATCAAGACAACTGAAGGCTTTTGGACAATTTCCTGTATCTCGTTTTTTTACTGTGCAGTCAGCATCAGAACTAAGCTAAAGTTTTACCAGCATTTGGATTTGTTCTTATTTTTGTTTTTAACCTTGTATTTGTTTTTCCCATCAGCATAACTTGTCAGTTTATACACACACACACACACACACACACACACACAATATAAAATTAGTTATCTTTATGATTACTTTGAACAGAAAAAATAATTAGAACACACCGAAATATTAACTTCTAGATTTACCTCCCATGCTGATTTAATATTTCTAACTGTGCCATGTTGATTAAGCTATGCCATATTATAAATAACAAGTTTTGGTCCTTTTATAATATGTTGAAGAGTAGTATGGAAAGATTCTAGGTAAATGAAAAATCTACTAACATCTTTACTTAGGTAAAGTGTATTATTTGACTTTGAGAACTAGCTGCTTTCTGCTATATCAAACATTTCCTCAATTTATTTTATTTTTTATTTAATTTTATGACATTACTTTATTTGTATGTCACTCATTCCCAAAGGATCTGGGAGGCTAACAACTAAGATTTTAAATTATCTATATCTATAAATATATCTGTATCTCCTTAGATACCTACTGTACATATCAAGTGATTTGCAAATATTGTTTTTAATCTTTTGCCTGGGTAAACAGCCATTAGCTTGAAAAAGAATCCCTAATGATAGGGATTATGCAGAAAAGTCACTCCAGGAAGTCTTGCTGGATTTTTTCCCATTCAAATTTCCCTTTTTTCATATTATGAGTGGCTAAATATATTTGTGAAAACTACTGGTGAAAACAATTGTGCAAATAATTGTATATGATTATGTCTCCTGCTTAATATACCTGAAATTCACAAATTGAATAGACACAAGATTAACTCCACTGACAAGATAATTATCTTCTTTTAATATTATAAATTTATATTTATTTTTTTAGTTTTTTGACCTGATATTGAAAAGCTTATTTAGTTCAAGTTTAATCCATAGCATGTTAAACTTTGCTCAGTAAGTTAAAACTGATCTGTTTTGTAAGCCTCTCTGATGCTTAAAAAGTATTTAAAGTGCAGAAAAAGAAAATAAAGGAAAGATATAAAAATAGTAAAAGAAAGTATAATCTATGTTAACAACTTATTACTATATTTTATAATACAACCAAACCCTCTATACTTTATCCCATTCTCTATAATCCTGTCTCTCCAGCTTCATTTCACCTTATTCATCAGCAAGGATTATCAGAAATAACATAATTATTACAAACTATATCTGTTACACCTAATTTGAATTCTTCCTTTCCATTTAAACAGATCCACCCTATTTCCTCTCTTCAAATAATCAAAGTGCAGCCTTATTATAATTAAACATTCTCAGAACCATCATCATCTAGTTCCAATCAAAAAACAATTAAATAACACCTGAAATAGCAGCCCATTATTTTAACCTAGATCAGATAAATCAATTCTGTGTTCTGTCTTGTTTCTCCCAGCAGTTAAATTCCTCATAGAAAGCTTCTAACATCTGCCTTTTTATACTCTGTCTCTTCTCTCAAAATTGTTGTCATCATCTTTGTTAGGCCCCCTTTGTAATTCTACTGTGGCAACTTCAGCATTTCCCTTCTGTAAATCCAGTATTTAAAAAATAATCCACATCGCTCCTCTGATTTATTGTTTGTATATAGTTTTTTAATTCTTAAATCATTCAATTTCATTTGTAAACTATTATTTTCATATCTTTCTTGTAGGCTGTAATTTTAAAATCCATCTGCAAGTCAGTTTCAGGTTTAAGGCAGTCCATATGGTTAGAGCCAGATTTTTAAAGCTTTTTTCTTTCTTCTGTGCAAGCCATATCCATTTCCACATTTTTTTTAATTTTATACTCTGCTCTTCTCTTTCTTAAAGATGTTACTACAAGATCTCTTGGCTATGATTTGTTTCATGCTTCTCTAGAAAATTATATACAGTTCTTCTTTTAAAATGTTTCACTAAAAAAACTACCAAACTTAAAAGTGGGAGAAAAAAGAAAACAAATTTTAAAACTAAGTCAAATTCAGTTGTGAAGAGAGATATTTTGGAGGCATTTTAAGGGCATGTTTTCAGGAATAAAAAGCAATTCAATCAGACCTTCCTCATGTAGTTTATTTTCAAACAATATATTTTAATGCATTTTAATAGCTGCATTTTGACTGCCATTTTGACTGCCATTTAGCAAAAGACCAACCTAGAAATGTTAAATAAAGATTGAATGGAGTAATAGAAAATGGACAATTTTGAATTGAATGAAAAACACAAAATTATTACACATTTTATCAAAAATAAGAGCAATTAAATACCGAACTTGTTGCTTTAACAGTGATGCCTCTGTATTAGTGAGTCTTAAAAGTAATGCAACAGCTGAACAAATAGTAAACAAAGGTCACCATATCTTTCACCTAAAAAGGGCTGAAAAAACATCCAATACTGTTGTTAATAGCCAGTGTAGGGCATCAGAATCCATTTTCTTTCCTTACATCACACTTTGTATATTGTGTTTCCCTTCTTGGAAAGAATAGAGGAAACCCTTTATCCTTTTCCTCAATATTCCCCACACTTAGAAAAAGGATTCACAATGAAGCTTTCATGGAAAGAGACTAAGATTTTACTCTGACCTCCTTTTATACTGAGTAGAGGGCTGAATACAGAGCCAGAGACTCACAAAACAGGGAATACCAAGCAACCCAACTGAAGCCTTAAGGCAAAACAGCTGCCTCTGTCAAGACTCTTTAAACTCCAACTGGGTGAAACTTGAGTTCGCATGTGGGAGGAAATGGGAGGAGGGCTGGAGAGCATGGCATGTCGAATTTTCTTCCTGCATTTTCTTTTCTTACACACTTGGCATGCCTTTGCACCAGTGCATGGTGGGAACATGCTCCATCCTAGAGCTAGATGGAAGCAAACACACATTCCTTTGAGAAGTGACCACAGTGGACTTCCCTCCTATGCAAGATGCTGCTTTCTTCTTGCATGGACACAGCCAGAGAGGGAGGACATGCCACTTCACTGAGGTATGCACCACCGTATTCCAAACAACACCTTTTATGTATCTTGATTTATAACACTTACACACAAGCCCTGGAAATTACAAGGGGCATGTACTGCAGTTGAAAGAACTGGCTGTAAAAACATCCACAGAGAAATGGAAAGGCAGGCAGTTTGTTTTGGTGGCGTTCCTGGGTCTGTGTGAGGGGTGCTATAAATCCACATCAGCACAAGCTGTCATGTATGATTTGCATTGATTAATGGGTTTCCTGTTCTTTTCCTGTTTGTCTTTTTGTTTGTTTGTTTGTTTTTGTTCTCTCTCTTCTGTTTCCTATATTCTGGTTTATTTGGGTCTTTTACCTCTATGAATGCCTTTTTCTTTTGTTTTTCTGCATCTTGCTCCCCACCCTCCCCATTTCCTTTATCCTCTCTCCTCCTTGCACATGAGCAGTGGCCGCATCCATTACACTGAGATGTATGAAATGCTGACTCTCATGTCCCCACCACTAGGCCTCGGGAAGAGATGTCCCTCCAAAGTTGCTTATAAGGTAGAACAACCCTTCTTTCCTTTATGGGCTTCTGATTAGCAAGAAATGGGAAATGAATAATGGTAAGGGGTGGTGGGAGATAAAGGAGGTGTTCCATTATTTCTTTGACTTCAGATTGTGTTTCTAGCTTAATATTTACTGATTATGTGTTTCAAATCCTTATAACTCTGCAATAGCATTATAAAAGCGAAAGGCCTGTGGATCAGTGCAAATAATGTTGAAAGTTAATTTGTGCAGGCACACAACAAACATTGGGAGGGTAGATCCAAGAGAAACAGGATTGGTAGCTGTAATGTAAGGTAACGAATACTCAATAATTTATTTTTGCACTCAATATTATGATTGATAGGACACGTTATTCTATTGTCTGCAAAAAGGTAAGGGATGCAGAATAAGATTCGAAAGGTCTTTGTTTAGCAATAGAGCAAATGTTCTTTATGCATTCAGATGTGGTTTCCATCCAGCTACTTCAATGGAAATGATCCAGGTAACAGGGACTGCATATAATCCCCTCTGAAGACACAGAATATCTTTCTCATTTAGATTAGACATTTTTGGCTAGTTGGGCTAAAGTTCAGATATAAGGCAGTTTATACCAATATGATTAATTGTGTTAGAGCAAGTGCTCATGATATTAAAGTAATTTACACACTTAAAGCTACAAACATATCTGGGAATATGTCCTGTGTTTTATTTCTGATTATGCAGAGTCCCTCCAGAAGTTTCTATCAGCAGCATTTTGGAATTTGTTTGAAATGGAAAATTGTTAGCTACATGAGAACATTTATATTAATAACATTTAATATGTTTTAATGAAATTATCCTGAGTTGCCTGCTTTTAGGAATGCAATCCCCCTCATGCTACTCAAAGGCCAAGTGTGGCTCTCAGCCCAAACGTCATACCATTCTTCTAATATGTGAGATTGAACTGTAATCTGTATAAAAGTCTGAACTAAGCAAAGATTTTGGAATAGGACAACTACCGGTACATCAGAAGAAAATGAGAAATTACTCTAAAAACTGCAACTTCTTTTCACTGATTCATTGAAATACAAAATGGAGCATGACATGCCCATTAAATTGAAATCCTTTCAGCAGAGCTTTTGACTTTTAAAAAAATCTGCAAGGGTTGCTTTGACAGCCCAGAAGACATGAAGTGATACCCCTGAAGCTGAGCTGGAGCAGGTGATAAGCTGTTTTGTGACTAGTGTGATGTAACTGCATCCAATAGGTCTAGCAGGTTCAAAGTAATCTGCAGAACAGGTTCTTGCTAGGTGTCTCATTATAGGAAGTGAGAGAATGGATGGGAAAATGGGTCCAGCTCTGTTCTGGAAAAGGTAGCAGCCTCAAAATATTGGGGCTTCTGCCTGAGGATCCTGTGCTAATATCTCAGTATTCATAAAGTATTGTGGGGATGGGTTAATTCATTTCCAACTCAGAGGTAAATAGATGTAATGGAAGTTGCACTGAAGCTAGGATATTCTCTCTCTCTCTCTCTCTCTCTCTCTCTCTCTCTCTCTCTCTCTCTCTCACACACA
>JANHFL010001737.1:35793-68200 GCA_032468155.1 Oxyrhabdium leporinum | reverse complement strand
CAATCTCTTCTTAAAAACTTCCAGTGTTGGAGCATTTACAACTTCTGGAAGCAAGTTGTTCCACTGATTAATTGTTCGAACTGTCAACTGAGTGTTATATATAACACCTTGAAATCCTGAATATTAATCAATGAATTAGTAAGCAAGGCACCACATACTTTACTGACTAAGCTAGGCCATATTATAGTCCTGCTAGTATTGAAAGAAACTACTAAGCTTTTCTTTGCCATTACTGACCTCTCTCAGTAGGAAAGAGTGAATGGTGCATTTCAGAACATACTTAAAATTAATTTCCAGACTCCCCTAGGGTATATTCCATAATTACGTGAAATAGTTTGACTTATATTCATTCAGTTCATAGGGATAGCTCTCTCTTTCAACATAACACCATTATCCTGTGTGGATTTAACACTTGATCTAACAATCTCTCTCGTTTCAAGCAGATTGAAAATTATGTAGGCCAAGCTGTTGAGACAAAATTCTCAGTCCTTGTTTTTAGACAATAGATCTGGGATGAGAAGATTTGATTAACTAGGTAATGAATTAGGTGACACCAAGAGCATGACTATCATGGGTTCTGATCTGCCTGAAAAGTGAACAGAGTTCCTCAAAGAGTTGGTGATATTCATGTACTAGCTTATTCCTGTTACAATTGCAAGGTTTGGGGCAAACATGGAACTTCTGTTGCTGTAGAAATAGATGTGCTTTACTCTGTTGTGTTGAATGGGAACACTAGATGAATATTAGAAAGGATATTCTCAGTCCAAACTCTTGGTCTCTGGTGGGATTTACGCAGAATTGGAAAAATGGACCATCCCAGACATCTTGATGGGTAAGCCAAATGCTTCCTTTATGAGAACCAGTTTTGGTACCAGCTAGAAACCAGGAGAATGTCAGTTCTAGTCCCACCTTAGGCATGAAAGTTGGCTCAGTAACTTTGAGTTAGTCACTCTTTCCAGCCCAACCCACTTCACGGGATTGTTGTTGTAGAGAAAATAGGCAGAGGAAGGACTGTTAGGTAAGTTTGCCACCTTGAGTTATTTATAAAATTAATAAGAAGAAGAACATTGGCTGCTTGGCATGAAAGTTGGAGGACAGTGTGATGCACTCAGTTACTGTCCAGTAGGTGAACACTGATGGGCTGAAACCTTTGTGAGCTCTTTGACTGAGGAAGACAAGTTTTGATTGATTTTTGGTGCTCTTGTGAACACTCTAGGCTGAAAAAACTAAATATGCTGACTTCCATATCATCCTGATCACTAAAATAGAGTAGAATGTTCAACTATGCATCATTTCAATTCAAATCTTCAATGCAGAAGCTTTGGGCAGTGCAAAGCCTGATCATGTGAAAGTGCTCACTATCTACCTATAAAGCTGAATTTCTTTTGCTTCTACTTGTTTCATTATTCACATGAGTACAAGGATGCAAACATCAGACATACTGTAGGGCCTAGGGGAAGGCAAAATAGATAAGTTTATATTAGCCAAAGCAAATAGTAACAAAGGTGTTGTATGCTCAAAATTGGGGAGTGAATTTCCTTCACACCTCTCGTCTTTATACTTGGCCAAACGAGATAACTGCCTCTGAGATTTGGTATACTTAACTAGCAAATCTGGCTGCTGAAACCATCAGGCACTTGACAACTTGTAATCCTTCTTCTGTTCTGGGATGCATTTCTAGGTAGTTACAGATCCTGGCTCCATGAGACGCTCATTTTCTACCATCCGAGACAAACGGACAAATTCCTCCTGGCTGGATGAGTTCTCAATGGAAAGGAGCAGTGAAAATACCTACAAATCTCGTCGTCGCAGTTACCATTCTGCGCTGCACCTGTCTTCACGCCGTCTCAACACAGACTCAGGTAACTGAGGGTGGGTGGGACTTTTTAAAATACATCTTAAAGATGAAGTGAGCTGGACTCTTCCGAAGCCACAGAATCATGATCTTTCTCCACCAAAATTGAGTAAAGTTAGAATACACTAAAGCTATGTGCAGATCTGGATATGAACTCACCATGTCTTTCCTAGGATCAAAAGTCAACTGCTGCACATCCCAAGTGAAGATGCAGCTGTTTTAAAGAGTTTCCATCAGGTATTACATGCACAGCTATACACTCTCTCAATTGTTCCTTGCCTTTTGAGTATGGATCTTTGCACAGCCTCAAAAATACAAACTACTTGTTGAAAGACTTACATGGATAGTTTATAAGTAGGATCTATTTTAAACCATCATCTCTTGCTCATCTTTGCTAGTTTTATACCATTTAAATATATTATTCATCTTACAAATAGCATTGCATTTCAAGTGCTAATAGGCCCTCACCCATCTAAAAACTAGTTTCTTAAGTTCCAATTCAATTTTATGACTTAATTGCAATAATACTTTTTCAACACAGGTCATGTAGAAAAGGCATTAACTGAAATGCAGGATATAGTATTTGTTCTACAAAAATAACTTTCGGATTTAGGTTTTATTCTTTTTGATTCTGTACCTAAATTCTTGTATGCAACCATTTTAAACTAAAAATTGAATCACAATATCCTCAAAATGGATATTAGTCCTTTCTGATCAAAATTTCAGAATAACTATGGAGTTTTCAAAAAGGTAATAAATTTGCAGGATTTCTATGGGATTACAATACATGGAATCCTGTTTCTCCAGCTCATTTGCTCCTACAGTGGACAAACAAGCTCCATGATGAGGTAAAAAAAGGAAAGTTTTTAGAAAGAAAGGAGCTGTTGTTTCCAACGTTTCTGTACCATATTTTAGTATTATATTGCAGATTTTTGAGCCCACAAGAAAGAGAACATGGTAATAAACTCTATCACTTGGCATGAATTTATTTTCCATAATATTTTTTTGTAGAAACGACACTGTGTTAATTAAGATATAAAAGGTAAGATAATGTTTTCCAGAATGGTTTCTATTGTATCAGAATTTCTCAGGTTTGAAATATCACTAATAAATGGAAATTTTTCATCCATATTAACATAATGAGTAGTTTCTAACAAAAATGTTAGTCACTCTATAGCAGCCACATGTTGTCTCTCAGATTGCTTTTTATATTTTGCCTTTTATTTATTCTTATAGCCCCATAAGTGTTCTTAGTAATTTATGACTCATATAAGAACATGAATGCAGGAAGCAACCTTAATCTGAGACAACCCACTGGTCCACCTTACTCAGTGCTTAAATTGGGAGGGGTACTTCCCCAGTCTTACTTGGAAATGTCAAGGATAGAACTGGGGTTCTTTTGTGTGCAAAGCTTTGCAGGAGCTTTAAAAATAATTTCCTACTCGAGAAATGGGCAACACACCAGCACAAATGGGAGAGATGGCTTTCTTTAGGGTTCAGGACCAGGACAAGATACAAGTAGTCCTCCATGCACGACCACAGTTGAGCCCAAAATTTATGGTGCTAAGTGAGCCAGTTAGGTGAGCCTTACCCCATTTTACGACCTTTCTTGCCATAGTTATTAAGTGAATCACTGCCAATGTTACATTAGTAACACGATTATTAAGTGAATCTGGATTCCCCATCGACTTTGCTCATCAGAAATTCACAAAAGGGGAATACATGACCTCGAGACACTGCAACTGTCATAAATATGAGTCCGATGCCAAGCATTTAAATTTTGATCACATGATCATGGGGATGCTGCAATGGTCATAAGTGTGTAAAATGGTCATAAATCACTTTTTTCATTGCCGGTGTAACTTCAAATGAACACTAGACAAACTGTTGCAAGTGAAGAACTACCTATAATTAAATCACAAGCATTCAGAGAAGGAAGGTGAAAAGAGTAAAGTTCTAGATGTTAATCTTATAATGCCATTCCCTGCCTTGTTTATGGAGCCAGCTGTCACAATCATCAAGTGGTAACTCTCCTGATTTCCCCCAGTTTCTCTTTTCTTTTCCTCGTACTTTAGAAAGTACATTAAGGAAATAAAGAGTAAGAAGAACAATGTAGTCTCTACAGATGTGGACAGACTTATGCATTAGTGATCTACAGTGGGAGGAGATTTGTCTCAGGAAGGTGGATAATTTTGGAGGGTACCTTCCCCCCTTCTGTTTTAGGTACTGCTACTGCAATTGCTTTCTGTGGTTTGTCTTCTCCTGTTTTTGAAAATGTCCAATATAAAAATGTAGTTTGGGTCACCCAAAGTCTGCAAAGCAACTGTGGGTTGCAACCGGTTTCACAACCAGTTCGGTGAGTGTGCGCTTCGCACGCATGCCCAGCATTAGAAAAACAGCTTAAAAACTTACCTTCTATGTTACTTCTGGTGAGTAAAACAGCTGAGGTGCAGCAATCCACTGTGCCGTGTGAATCAGCTGAGTTGATATAGGACAGGAAAGGGCAGGGGTGGGTCGGTGGGGCCAACTGCTCGCCGGAGCAACCGGTTCACTAGAACCAGTCCAAACTGGCTGAATACCACCTCTGCTGCAAAGTTCTCAGTAGGCCTTGAATGAATTACTTCTTGAACCTTTTTTTTTTCAGTTAGCATGTTACTTAATCCCAGTAGTGTCATTAAGTACAGTGATGCAATTTCAGTAGTGGAAGGTGAGTGCAATTTGGAAAACAAAGAATAATTCTGGTCAGTTGGGTTTGAGTATTGTCATTCACTAATCACCTGGTATTCCATGCACTACATTATTTTCGAAAGGGAGGAAATGGTGGGATTCCCCCCCCCCTTTTGTTCACAGAGAATTCAGCCTGCATCAAACAATACAATATTTAAAGATGCTGGCTGACCCACTAATTTTGTTGTGATGGGGTTTCCATTGTGTGCATTCTCTTGCGTACTGTTATGGTCAATTCATGGTGCATTTTGCTGGCAGCTATGATTGAACTTTTATTTTTATTTAATTGTTTTAATTTGTTTGCTGCAGGGTTTTTTTATTATGTTCAATTTTGCTGAGCAAGAAGGTATGCAAGCCCTGAGAAATTTTATACTAAGAACTGAAAGAAAGGTAGTATAATAAATAATACGTGTGATAGAAGTTTAATTTCATGGTGAGCACACATGCTGGCTGTCAGGCAGGGATGGATTTAGTATATCCCAAGTGGGTCTTCCTCAGAACAGCTCCTCTACTCTCCGGTCCCAAAACCAAGAAGGACACATGTCAAATATCCCAATAATGTTTCTTTATTGTTCCATAACTGTAGATAGAATCTTGTCAAACTGAAGCAGTCTCCTACCCACATCAAGCATATACTCTGCAAACTATTAAGGACTGTTTTCACCTTCTTCCTCTTTTTCAATTACTCATTCCACCAGTACTGGAGAAAATCCATTTTCTACTATCTGCAAGATGACATTTAGACATAGACAACACAGATTTACAGAAGAGGTTTATTTTTTTAAAAAAAGTACATAGGCAAACTGGAATGAATACAGCACTGCCTGCCATATTCTTCTAACCTGGGGGAGGTAATTGAGTGAAAGGTGATAAGATCAAAGACACAGAGGCAGCCTCTCCCTCTCTATACAGAACTTTTTTTTTTATTTCAGTCTAACAAAATAATTTAGCAAGCTGTTTGAAACTATCTCCATACATCAGATTCTTTCACATGGATGCATAAAGCATTTCTGTATAGAAACATATTTCCAATAGTATAGTTTCTAAGCAACTTTATTTTATGAACTTTGGTATCTTTTCATATCTTTAGATAGTTTTAAGGTATCTTTAGTGAATATTTTTCAGTTTATGCATTTTCTTGAAATCATGAAGTAAATTATTATCTGTACTGATTATCAGCTGTTCTTTTTTCTAAATGTTTTATTTATACATTTTTTATAAACATAAAAAAATCAATGTCTACATGAACAGTGTGTTGTCTGAGTACAGTTAATTTTGAGAAATAGTAATAATAGTAACAATATTCATAACATTAATAATAATCACATATTTGTTTATCCATTTCAATGAACCTTCCTTATATAATTAACCATTCTCTTAAGCTTTTAAAATTCTAACTTCTGTTTCTGTTAGTTAGCCATTGATAAAATGAATCCCATCTTTAAAAAATATTCTGTTTCTTCCTTCTCCTTAATTTTAAGTGTTAATCTATCCATTTCTGCACATTTTAGTATTTTTTTTATTATACTTTCTTCTGTAGGGATTTCTTCATTTTTCCACTGTTGTGCAAACACAATTCTCGCTGCTGTTAACACATGTAAAATTAAATGTGTATTCCCTTTATTGTACTTTTCCCAGCTGTTCTTAAAGTCAATTGATTCTAAATTTTCCACAATAGTTCTTGGCTGTACTTTGACACAATGAGGATTGCCCATCTTGGTTTTGTTTTAAAATTTATATTGAAGAGAGAAAAATGTCTGGTCTATTTTAGTTAGATACAAAAAAAAATCATATCTGGTCTGGTGCTTGGACAGACCTGAGCAACCTAAGATGCTTGGTATTTAACATTTTGTAGACCACTGAAAATCATGATGGGAAGAGTAAACGCAGAGTAGGTAAACCTGATCTTTGTTTGCTCACTTGCTTGAATTCTGAGGGGAAATTTGGCATTTTTCCTTGCTTTGTAATTACTATCAAGCAGGATACTATTTTTTGATCATGTGTATCCCATCTTGAAATGGCAGGAAACGTGGCCTCCAATTTGTGGCAATATGGTCCAAAAGGCCTCCACCGGGCACAAAATGGGAATTTAAGAACTACCTGCAACTGTGAGGTTTCAGGTTGCCTACCATGCCCCAGGGGCAATAGTGAGTTGAATGTTTAATGTCTTAATAAAATTTTAATATTTCATATAAAGAAGGCAGTTTAACAATGAACATAATGCTGATGAATCCTTAATACGAACTAAATATACTGGACATCTGTAGACTAAAGTTCCCATTTTAAAAATATAACTTTTTAACACTGGTTGATGGAGTCAGAGGAAATTTGGCACTTAATTTAGATATTTCCTTGAACTAACTAATGCCTATTTTTATTTTGGGGGTGAGGGATGGGCTGACTGACCATTAAATAAACCAGAATACTTTTGTACTGATGACTGTCTACCATATTTGCTTAACACATGACAAGCTGATTCTTTATATTACTGCCAGTTTTTCAATTTATTCTTATTATCCCTCCCAACCCAGTTTCTTCTATGTACTGCAATTACATATCCAGATGACTTTTTCTTCACTCTGTTAGTTTTGTGTACTGTATATGTATTCAGTTTATTTCCTGTATGTGGATACTTCAGATTTGTCACTAATGAACAACATCCTGCTATTTGCAGACAAATCCTTTTGAATTCTGATTCCAGTGTCAATAGTTTGGAGAAAATTATATCAATTACAGTTTTTTGGCAAAAAGACCTGATTCTTTTGTCCAAAATTGTTAATTATTTTATTTAAAAAAAAACATAATTGAGACATCCTGCTGCAGAATTCCATGTGCTACTTCCAAATACTATTTATATATTCTATTTTATAAGGATCTAATTTATAGAATGCAGACATTCTATAAAAGCTACATCAATGTCTTTCCTGAAATCAAACCATATAAAAGGCATTTTGCCAAGCACTTTATTAAATAGTGATTGAATGATTCATCTGACTTTCATTTAATATGTTTTATCATGTCTCACTTGAGACATGCTTGTTCTAATTATTTGGAATTCTTCCACAGAGAAAACAGCTTTCAGTGAAAAGCTACAGTATTCCATCTTTTTCTTCTTTCTAGCATGTTTGTAGAAAATAAAGGACAGAAGCAGTAGGACAGTATATGAGTACTGCAAGATGACATTATTTTTACTGCATGAAAAAACTTTGGGTGGAAACATCCTTAGTCAATAGCAATAGCATTTAGATTTATATACTGCCCCTTAGTACTTTACAACACTCTCTGGGAGATTTACAATGTCAGCATTATTTGCATATGGGCTCCAACGATCTGGGTCCTCATTTTACCAACCTCAGAAGGATGGAAGGCTGAGTCAACCTTAAGCCTCATCAGGATTAAACTCCAGGCTACAGGCAGAGTTTGCCTGCAATACTGCACTTAACCACCAGGGCTCAGTCAAAATTAACATGATATGGTTTTCCTGATTCTTCACTTCTTTTTTAAAGAGAGAGAAACACGTTCTTTCTTTATTTCCTATAGTCAAATGAACAATTTAAAAAATATAATTGTATGTGTGTCTGTTTTCCATCCCACTCTGATCCGGGCTTCTCCCCTGCTCTTCCACATGCTATGAGCATCATTTCTGTTGGAAGATGATATGCTAAGTTATTTACTTCCAGCAATATGGCTCAGGCCACTTTTGTGCCAGTGGTATATGGTTAGCACCTATAGCTAGTTCTGCTAAAAACTATGAACGTAAACCAAAAATAACATTTTGTTCTGCAAACAGATTTTCTTTATGTCTACCCATAACGCTAAACCTTTACATCTTGATTTTAAAAGCAATTAAACTACTGAGCTGGTTTGTCTTTTACTGGCAGATGAAAACTTGCTCCACTTCTTTCTTTCCTTTTTCTTTCCCACACTGAATAATTCCTGCCTTGTATAAAGAAGGGGCTTAGTTTATGAAAGTTGATTTACTGCCTTGTGATAAGATCATTTGATCAGGATGAGACAATTCATTTCAACAATAAAGGGACTTTTAAAAAAATAAACCACCTGCAAGCTAAATTCAGCTATTAAGTAATCAAATTAGGTGAACTAGATGCATTCAGAAGATTATCTTTAAGGACATGCAGTTTTAATTTATTTATTAAATTTCTATGCCATCTCCCCTACAAGTTGAATTTAGGTGGCTTGCAAATTATAGAAACAAGTAGAAATAGTTAAAAGATTAAAACAAACCGACATTAAAATATTATTAAAAACTGTGCTAAAGCTATGGCTACAAGAGCCAAGGGACAGATGGGGCAGGAATGAAGTCTTCTTATCCCATTAGCCACCTCCAACAGTGAGTGCTCCCCTTGGGGTCCCAGGCCAACTGGCAAAGCCAGGTTTTAATACCCTTCTAGAAAGTCAAAACAGAAAATGCAGTTCTCACCTCCAGTGGAAGAATGTTCCATAGGGATGGGACAACAGCAGAAAAGGCTCTTCTTGATCTTGCCTGCTTCAATTCCTTACCAAATGGGATCCGTAGCAGGCCTTTTCCACTGGCATGTGCAAGACAGTGTTCATCCATTTAATTGTATGAATCCTGCTTTATAATTGGTGAATTCAGCCTTTCCATTAAATTGGACAGAATTTTCTGCAAATCTGCTAGGAACTCAGTAAGAAAAAACTGTCGATTCAGGCCTTGGAAAGAAAGAAGGTAAAAAGTGACTGTAAAATTCTGGAATATGCCTCAAGAGAATTGGCAGTCCAAATATCAATATGTTCTTAAAATAAGTGGATGGCTAAAATGGCTGCATGAAGAAACTATGAACTTTACTGTGTTTCTTTGCATGTGTGAGAAGGCATCTGCTGCAACAATATGTACAGCCACTGTTCTTGCTTGGCAAAGCCAAACACAAAGAACTGGAGAAGTTAAGGAAATGATTTAACAACATTGAACTAATGATGTCCAAATGTAACACCAACAAAGATTTAATATGCCAGAACTATAGGAATTTAGTTATATGTTACACTTACATCCTTTTTCTTTTAAGCAACCCGGAGTAACCTATGTGGTTCTCCCTACTAATAGTTTATCTTTACAGCAATCTGAGAGACATCAGCAGGGCCATAGGAAGTTCCATGGTTCAGTAATAATTTGAACCCGAGTCTCCCAAATGCTAGCCTGATATTCTTTAACTATACCATGCTGGCTACTTAGAATAAAAGAGCAATGGAAGACCCATGACAAACAATGGTGTTATTATACTATAGGAACATTGGCTGTAAGCTGATGCAAAACAAATGCAAAAGTAGAATGCTTTAGGTTGTTGTATATACTTTTTAAGTCATAAATATTTACAGTAAAATAATGGCTTCAATAGCAGTGGAAAGGTCATATAAATGGTAAAGCAGTTGAAAGGTTATGTAAAGAGAAAAAGAAAATATTAGTGATAGCTTTTGATTTGATGGATAGGTTAAGGAAGAGAAAAATATTTCTCGTATCAAACATTATACAGAATGCAGAAGGCATTCGGACTGCTCAAAGGACCCCAAGTGTGAAATTTTCCTGTAATCCTGCCATTTTTTTTATAACTAGGCCATAGATCTGATACACACCGGTCAGGAGGCAGAGAACGAGGTCGATCCAAGGAACGAAGGCATCTACTCTCTCCAGATATTTCTCGTTGCAACTCAGAGGAAAGGAGTCCACAAGCAGATATCGATTCTCCAGAGCGACATCATTCCAGGTCTCCCAGCGAAGGGAGGTCACAAACTCCCAACAGACAGGTGGGTGTAAAACTAGCAAAGATAAAGAGAAATATCTGGGAATATTGGTGAAATTTTGGAGCAACTGCTATCCTTTCCTAATATACTACAAGGAGTCTTTCAGAAATGCTTGCTTCCATTTTTGACTAGCTGTAATGTTTAATACCAGATAAATGAAAGTTAGCTTTAGTTATAGCTCATCAGAACAGGCTTCAAACTATAACTATGACCAGTCACAATGTACAATTTTTAAAATGGGTTCTTCTGTTTTGATTAATATTTTGCATTGTATATTAAATATACAATAAATTGAAGCTTCCACACTGTTTTGCACGGCCTGGTTAGAGGGGGGATGTGAAATGCACAAAGTAGCTTTTGACAGACTAATTGGTTTTCATTTTCTTAATATCAGGTGAAATCCTGTCAAAAATTAAATTGAAGATGTTCATGTAGTAAAGGCTACATTTTCTTACTTGCTATGGAGTAATGTTACATGCTCCAGCTCCTGCAAACCTAGCAGTTTGAAAGCATGCAAAATACAAGCAGATAAATAGGTACCACTTCAATGGGAAGGTAACAGAATTCTGTAAACTTCAACTTGCTGGCCACATGATCACGGAAATCTCTTTGGCTTCCACAGCTAAGAAACAAGAGGAGCATCACCCCCTACAGTCAGACATGACTGGACAGGGGAAGCCTCTACCTTTATATTAAGCTTCAGCGTTATTTTAAATTGTGCCTTTTCTATTTTTTTTTTCCAAATGCCAACTTGACTCAGAAGTGGATCAGGTGGGTGGACTTTAAATTATAGTACATAGTGCCGGTTTCTTCAGTTCAGGAAAGATTGGTCAACGGAGACAAAAGTGTTCTCTGCCCTTCTTGCCTCTCCCAGCAGACCCTTTAGTTGAGGCAGGGCCTGGCGTCTGTTGAACATCCCAGAACTTTGCATCTGGCTTTTCCCTTTCTTGCAGGGCACAGGCTCCTTGAGCGAGAGCTCCATCCCTTCTCTGTCTGACACCAGCACACCAAGGCGAAGCCGCCGTCAACTCCCTCCAGTGCCACCAAAGCCACGACCTCTCATCTCCTACACTGCTATGATGCAGCACTGTGGTGACACCTCCCCACCACCTGACGACAGTGAGGGGGGCTCCCCTCTGCTTTCTGAGACTCTGGAGACAAACAATACCTGCTTGACTGAGTCTTCCAGCTCCCTCCAGGGAAAGCAGAGCCTTCTCTCCACTCCCCAGCGCTACATCTCAGAGCCTTACCTGATGCTCCAGGATGACTCCCATGCTTCAGACTGTGGTGAGGAGGAGACACTCACTTTTGAGGCTGCTGTGGCCACTAGCCTTGGCCGCTCCAACACAATTGCGTCAGGCCCTCGCTCTAGGCATGGTTGGCAGATGCCCAATGGGCATTATCGGAGGAGGAGGAGAGGAGCATCACAAAGCATGATATATGGGGCTAGCATTGAAGTACTAAGTGATACGGAAGAAGATGACAAGTGCTAGAAGCTACTTCCTCTCCCCTGTCCCCTTTGATGCATGCTGATTGCCACATTTGAAATGAAATGAAATGGAAATCAAATGCAGGAAAAAAAACAAACAAACCCCAGAGCCTTTGTGCAAAACAAAGTCAATTCACAGCTTCTTTGTCTCCCTTCTTTTCTTTTGCACAGAAAAGGTGCACCGGCTTGTTCAATGACAGTGAAACAGGGCAACAGCAACCTTCATCACAAAGCCATTTGACATGGTGTCTCCCAAAGCCAAGAGTAAGAAGGGCAGAATTTACTGGAAAAGCAGAGCAAGAAATAAGCTAAAAACTAAGTGTTTTTAAAGGATCATTTTCATCCCCCCAGAAAGAAGAATTTCAAGATGGTGGTTGTGGGTGGGATCATGCGAGAGATTCAGGGCTTGAGAAAGGCATTATCTCTTTTGGAGATCCATCCTACAGGTTGACCAGTAAGACCAGTGAATTCATTGCTGGATCTATGCCAAGTTGCTTCAGGACAAGGTCCTTTTGTAGTCCTCTAGACAAGTTAGCCCATTTTTCAAAAACAAAACAAACTACTAATCTTAGGACACACTTTTAAAAAGAGAATAGGGTGAAAAGAAGGGAGGATAGCCTGGGCAAGTGTGAGAAAAACATTTGGTTTAATGAAACCAACCTGATGCATAAAATACCACTATCAATGTGGTAAAGGAGACAATTGTTGTGATCCTAAATGTACTTAACCCATCATTCTTGGGCATATATTCTGAGTTTAGAAAAAGTGGAAGTGTGTATATGTAGAGATTTATTTTAATATTTTGGTAAAGGCCAGCACTAAGGCTGTATGTTGTCTGACCTCAGAGATAGGAAGTATTTTTACTCAAATTCTCCAAATACTTACCTGAGACCTCCCCAAAAGAATGCTGTATATTGCTGGCATCTCCCAGCCTAGTAGTAAGGGCTTTATGGAGAACACTGGTGCTGATTTTCTCCTTAAATGAGCTTTAAAGTTATTTTTAATTTGGTAGGATGAGAAGGGAGTATGCCAACACTGAACATTTCTGTTTCAGAGCAGTTGACTTAGGAAAAGGATCTGGTGGGAAAGTTTTTACATTTTTTAAAAATCAGATTTTTTGGGATAGAACTTTGTTTCACTCTATAACATCCCCAGTTTAAAAAAAAAAGTGCAGTGAGAATTGTAGTCAAAAACATCTCAACTAATTTGTATGGGAAGTCCAGCAAACTCAGTATTTAAGGATGGTAACTTTTCCATCCACAAAAGAAGACAACACAGGGTAGAGGTGATTTCACCCACTCATCCCTTCTTTGATCATCCTCTTGTTTATTTTAGCAGGAATTTTCTTTCCTGAGCATGGAAGGCAGGAAGCCCATTAAGACAACAGATGGATACATGATCTCATCCTTTCCAGATAACTGAAAATGACTAGTATTTTAATTGTTTACCCAAAGGACCGTTTGACTCCAATAGCAGCAAGCCAAGCTCCCTAAAGAACTTGAGCATTATTCTCCTTAATGACATTAACAATGCCATTATCCTTTTTTTAGAGCAGGATAACAGCCTCCAGAAGTTCAACTAGATCCAGCAATTGCCCTCAGCCCAATTAACAGAATGACAGATTTGGAGGTCTTCTAGTACGCCTTGGAGGTCTTCTAGTACACACACACACACACACACACACACACACACACACACAAACCTTCTACCATTTCAGATAAATGGTTTCCAATCTCTTCTTAAACACCTTCAGTGTTGGAGCACTCACAACTTCTGGAGTTATTAAATCTGATTTGGTTTTTCAGTTTAAAAATATGTCTGGGAGTTTCTGATGGGAAATTTGTAATGTGTAAGTGGTTACACATGCAGAAAGACTTGCTTAAATTTTCTATAGAGGCTGCTTTTTTTTTTCCCAAGGAAGAAAAAAGTGTGGCACTTTTGTGCTAATTTCTTTCTTTTTTCCCCTCGAGATTTTTTTTTTCATTTACCACATTCTCCAATCAATTCTCACATAATAGAGGGACACCTAATACTTTTCTGCTATCCTAGATTTCATTCTCCACCATGCCTCCTCTTCATTGTTGAATTGCAATGTAGTTTATCTGCTAACCTCTGTCTCTAGCAATCATTATTCAATTCCAGAGAGGAACAGTGAGAAAGAAGCACTTTTAGAGAGCAGCCCCAAGAAAGAGTAATGGACAGTGAACCCAACTAACAGTGTTGGGGTTGAGGTTATCTGCAGGATATGATACATTAAAAAACAGGCAGAGAATCAATCTCATTGTTGTGGGTGCCATCTTTCTTTTTTTGTTCACCCCCTGCAGAAGGCCCTGGTGTGGCATGAAATAATGGGATGACTCTGCTAGTGCATTGTTGGTGTACTTACTTATAGCATTCGGATGTTTAGGTTCATTTTGAGTATTTAGGTTCATTTGCTTTCCTTGCCGATAACACTTGAAAACAAAATGCTAAAGCTACAGGTATTGTTTGTGCTTTTCAAATGTTGCTTTGACCAATTCTGCCTGGAGATACCAGGGATGGAACCTGAGATCTTCCAGTTTTTAAACATATCCTGTCTCTTTAAACTTAATATGGATCAATGATGGTGCATTTCTGAAGCTGAATCTGTAACATTCTGATTTATAGAAAGGCATAGACAGATTTGGCAAAAAGTACAGGATTCTTATTTGGTTTGTGGCTCTGACTAAGCTAGCACACTTTTTTTTCCCTCCACTATTAAGATCAGGGAATTCTTCTCCTTAGCCTATCTTTAGCCTAGTTAACCTACATTCTGCTTCCTCTGTTTTGTAACTCTGTACAATATATCAACAACTGTCTCATCATGCTAGGATGCCTGTCTGGCATTGAACTACAGGGGGACATCATGCACAGTCATTGCCTCTGAGTGGGTAGGGGACCCACATTTCTGTAGATGATCAGTTTCTGCTTTATTCTTCTTCTCAAATTCATGGGTATTCCCAACCCTGACTTCAAATGGGAAAACCTGTGCTGCTTAAAATTAGTTTTGTTATTAAATTTCTATAGAAGGTTCTGGGGATCTTGTCTAAATTACTGTAACCAGGTAATATAATATCCCAGGATTCCTCAAAGGAGGATAGTAAAACCAAATTGGCTCAGTTTTGTCGCTGTGTGAGTTGATCTTAGACATTTTCTTTGATAGAATTAAATCCATTTCTGTTTTATATCTAAAATATGAACATGATTTACAAAATAGAGCACAATGTATATTTAGCTTTCTTCCTACCAAAATTAATAATAGTTTATGCTACATGCTATAAACAGCATGACAGGATTAGAAGATATTTTTGTTAAATTTGCACAGTCTTAGCCCATCTTCTTGGAAAGTTACAATAGCCAGCAGAAGTTCTATACCAAAAATATATATAATTACCATACCAGATTTTCAAAATCATTTCACAAAATGTTTCTACCTATATTTTATATTTATTGTTACTTCATAAAGCATATATGAAGACAAATGTTAGCATTGATATAACATTCCTATTTTAAATCTTGGACCATCATATCTGAGCTGCAAAAATACAAATGATCTCTAGATGGCAGCAAATAGATAGTTTGCTGCCCTGTAGTGGTCACACAATTTTTTGCATTCCAATAGTTCTATTTATGCCATAATCACCCTTTCATTCCATTATCACTTTTGTCAAATAAGGATTTTTGAGGCAGTATGAACATTTAGAAAGCTGGTTAAAGAACCTGAAAGGTAGCTTGAAAAGTGCTTCTCTGATGCCATCTCCAAACCACGAAATAATTACAATCTTCAACATTTCATCAAGTTGCCTGCTGAAGTTTCTCTTTAAGGTGCTTTAGTTCTGACAGGTTTTTATTTATTTACATATTAATATTCTAAAAGAGATCAGCATTAAGTAAAGAAGAGGCACTATTGCAGGCATTATAGTAGAGTACAAAATTCTCTATGTTACAAAAATAATATGGCACAATTTGTTTTTAGGTCTATCTACTTATATTTTAGCATTAAATACTAAGCATTATTAAAGAATTCCACTTAGCAATTAAAAAAAAATGAGCCGACCCAGGTTAGCTGCTTCATATGTTCTAGCGTACCATATATTTAAGGAAAAATCAATCTTTTACCATGAAATGTTTTTATCACAAATGAATTCCTTCTAACTTAAAGTCCATTCAAAGTCAATATTTGAGGCAGTGGAATACCATAAAAGTCATTCTTCACATGAAGCTATGTCTGCTCTCAGTGACACATTTTTCCTACTGCTGGCTAACAGTGATGCAGGAAAGGAGAATTAGCCGTCAAGGGAGGTGTTTCGTCCTTCTGGTACAATCCTTTTCTATTTGCCTTCCTTCACTAATTGATCACTAAGGGAAAAACAGAAGGTATGAAATGACCAGGGGAAGAATATGATGGGGGTTGTGAATAGTTAAGCATCTCAATTTACTTCATGACACGGTTCTTACTTTTCCTCCAGATGGACTAGTGGCATACATAGTAGCTTTTCATCATCTCTTTACCCTCAACACTTTATAGATCTGGTCAGCTGGGCTAAGAAAAAGAAAGACATCCTTGATCTTCCTCCTAGAACCTTGTGCTGTGCTTTAAGCAAGTGCATTGGCAAATTCTTTCTTGCATCTTTCACAGAGCTGCAGCTCTTCACATGATAAACCTAAGAAAATCCTCTTTCCTACCTTACCTACACTGTAAATAGGATTGGCATTTAAGTCTCAATGTGGGACAATTTCTGATATGTTAGATTTTCTATACATAATAGAGCTAATCTGTAAGAAAAAATATTTTGCGCATATTAGAGTGGGAAGGAGAATGGTGGAGGAAGCAGTCTTATTTCCTGCTACTTTTAAAATTGCCTCACTTAGACTTCTTTTTTTTAAATTATGGATACAGACAAGTGTTCTATGAAGCTTATGTAAGCCTTTTTAGAATATGTCCATCTTTGTGGGATGTGGGGGGAACCCTCTTAAATCCACCACTGAAAGTTTTCTATGAAGGCTTTAACTACTCCTAAACTTCAGAAACAAAGGTAGCTAGAGGAAATAAGTTTGTGGAAAGTATATTATGATTCCGGTTTATTGAATATTGGAGTAAGGAAATAACTTTACTTCGTTAGTCTTCATCAAGAAAAAGACACTTGGTGCTTCTAAGGGCACCAGGAATCAGAATTAATTTGCCTGGCTTGGAAAGATGTCTTTGGTTACTCTTCACGAAACATCCAACTTCATCAGCTTTTCTCCCTAGATGAGATTATGGAGCAGCACCAGGGATCGCAGGCACAAGAGCTGCTTGAGTACTAATGCAGGAGAATCCAGCCGGAAGACCAAATACTGTGTTTAATATGCACATGGTGGCAGATTTGAGCTCTTACTGATAATGTGCTCAGTGCTCTCTATGGCTTGCTTTCTTTTCAGACAGTCTCTTAACAAGATGCATTTCTCTTTACAGCCAACAAGTCAAGGCAGAATGAGTTTTTTACTCTCTCCAGTTTTAGAAGAAGGCAGGCATCTATTTAAAAAAATGTAACATTTTCTGAAATACTAATATATTTAGAGATTTATTCTTGCCTTTTTTTTTCTTCCAGTTTTTCCCTCCAATGTATATACTGTACTAGCTATCTACTAACTGACATTAATACAGTTCTGGGTAATTGGGAGATTTGTGGCTATCACCATCTTTGGATACAATAGTACTCCTATATATTTTCATTTCACTTAAAAAATTGGGATGTGGAATAATCTTCTCACCATGTCATCCTATTTTGACCAAGCCCTTCTGTGAGCACCACTAATTGCATTAACATCTTCCCCTTCTACTCCCAGTTCACCTCCTACAATTCCAGCAGGATTATTTGGAAGGGAGGGGGTCAGCATCTCAACCTGGAGAATATCAGTCAGGCAAATAGCATCATGGAGATAATCTATGAAGGATGCTATATAGAAGGAGAGAGAGTCTTATATTTCCATTTTTAATAAAACTGAATGGACTCAATCCAGGAAAAGGTTAGTCATGCATCCAACTGGACTAAGTTTAATTATTGACTTTCAGAAGAGTGTAAGTGCAATTAGTTGACTATTTTTAAAAAAGGTGTTTCTAATCTGGGGAAAAAAACAATTTTGCCTTTGAATTAACAAGCTATAGATGTTCGTGGTAGATTTTTTCATAGATATATCTTCCAGATATAACTACCTCTTGCAAATTTAGCACAGTTAGCAACTGGAAAACAGCAGATTAGTGGCAAGCTGTATATGTCAACTACCCTAAGTACAGGTTTCTGCATCAAACTTCTGAGTGATCTCTAACATAACAAAACTACTTATTGTAACATTGGGATTTTTGTAGCTATTTGACGGGATTGTACTGAGTTCCCTTCCCATTCGATTAACAGTAAAACACAAACCCTCATTAGGATGTAGTGGATAAAATTTTAGTTCAGATCTCTTTCTTAGTCCATGGACAAAAACATTCATTTCCAGACTTATCCTACAGCAGATGTAATTTATGTCACTTGTGTCAATTTATATATTTGAGGTAATTATGAAATTACCCAAATGATACAAATTTATGCAAATGACCATTATAAATGCTATACTTATGCAAATGACATAAATTGACATAAAAATGCAAATTACATCAATTAAATTTAGCTTCTTCTCAATGATCCGTTATGATGAGAAATTATTATTATTATTTTTGCAATATTTATAGCCTGGGGGTAAATAGTGAGACACAAATATGTAACCCAACCTGCAACAGCATTTAGTAGAGTTGAACTGGAGCTGGAGAATAAGAAGTAATCATAAGGATAAAGGCTGAGTTGAGGTTGCGGTTTCAGAGTACATTTTCGTTTTGTTTCATGTATTTGGTTAAACACCACATGTATTTCCTGGCATAAACAAGACTTTGAAATTATTTGCTGTTGTTAACCTCTCGCTGATGTCAGGCTCAAGGACTTACTGTGCTCCAAAAAAGCATTTTGAAAATGAGAGGACTTCTTTTAAAACCTGGTTAAAGCTTTCACCCTATAACATAACAGATGCACAAACAGAAAGGGAAATATTTCCAAAGGACAAACAGAAGGCAATTTGATTAAGCTCTGTGAAATGCAAGAGAGGGTCCTTCCAGATAAACTTGGAGACAAACCCAAACTTGATTCGGTGGAGTCCAAATGCAGAGGGGAACTGAAATGTCTCCAACTGATGTCCACGGGCCAGAGGTAAATGAAAACAGATGTAGAAGCCCGAAATAGGCATTCATATCAAACCTCAAGTAAGCTCCTAAAACCATTTCATCTTAATTTGGTAACAACAGGGTCAGCAAACCCCAAATGGAGGCTCCAGCAGATTCTCTTTCATTGATGCTGAGTTAGCACATGTTAAGCCGGTGTCGTTATACAGGTCTCTCTCTTCGTGTGGTTTATTCCTGTGAAGCTTCTGGGTCCTCAATGCACTTCATAGCAGAAGCAGCAAGGGGATCTGTTCTCTGCAGTGGTAGCAGAGCACCTCATCCAAAGCCAGATGATGCTTTCAGCATTACAAGTTGATGTGGGAGATATATTGTAACATAAATGCTTTTTTGGGTCCCCCCCAAACCACCACCCCCACAAAGAATGAAAAGAAAATTACAGATCTGTAACACTTTAATTGTTTTTTTTTGTGTTTTTTTTTGTTTTTTGTTTTTGTTTGTTTTTATTTTTGGTCAAAGAAAATAAAACCTTGTTGTAAAGAATAACTTTCGCCTATACCTTTTCTCTTTAAAGGGGTTTTTTTAAAAAGTTCTCTCCAAACTGTACATTGTGTTTAAAAAAAACAGTATATTTTTATTCATTTGTTTGCCTGCCTGTTGATATCCCTGCCTTTCTCACCAACACTCTGGGCTGCTTTTTTGATATCTATCTATCTGATCGTGGAGACCTTTGATTGGCTGATTACTTTCCTAGAACAGATTTCAAAAAGCTTTCAGAATGTTGAATCATTTCAGTGTCTCTTGGGATTATTTACCAAGAAAGTAAATGTTTGTTTGCTTTAAAATATTTCAAAAGATTCAGAGATCACCTGAGATGAAACGGGGAGAAGAGTATTGTTTGATTATTATTTCTGGACAGGTGGGAACTCTGACTCAGGACAATCAAGGAACTAGAGCGCAGAAAAGCCACATGTCGGTGCATGGGACAGGGAGAGAAAATATCTACTTGGTAATGTGCTGCTGTCTACAGTACAATAATACTTTTATACAATATTCCAAAAAAGATTTTGTACAGGAACTACCCCAACAACTGCATCCATGAACAAATAAAATGAATAATTTAGCTCATCTTGGGACTTTTTAATGTTTTTTTTCCAAGAATTGGGTTCTTTAAATCCAACTGAAGCTAACAGGAAAAAGTCTGAAGAAGATGTGATAAATGGTTCTGAATACATGAAGCAGAATGAGAGTGCTGTGGGCCTCATTAGCGGTAATTGAGGTGAAGGGGAAATGTAATGGCCTGGAATTACAAAAGAAAAAAATGTAGTTTTTTCAAAAATGTAATTTAGCCCATAAGGTGTATCTTCAGAGATCAGTTAAGTTTTCCTTTCCTTTTCAAAAATAAGAACTTCACGTTCTTACTTTTAAAGGTTTTGTCCCAAGTCAGCTGTTGCCCAAAAGAATCTACCTATGATCTGTGCTCTGTGCTCCTCTAATTCTACACCTTAGGGTGGATGAGTGCATACTTTTCACAACTACTGTATGCAGCTCCCAACCTTTGCTGCTCTGCTGGAAAGTCGTGTGGGAAAGAAAAATATAAGTTCTTCAGGAAAAGAGACAAATGCAAGAAAAATGCATAGTCCATCTTCTTCATTTATAACAGTTCTACTAGTGGCTAGCTAGTTAAACCATGCAAAACAAAAATTGGGCAGGCAGATGAAAGAACCAAGAGGCTAACTCGCACACATATTACTAAAACTCTCCTGTTTGTAACCTTCAATTGGGCAAAACAGAGCAATTTTTTTTTTGAATCAACAGACCTGAGATGGGAAAAGTTAAAAAAAAATGCATTCAAACTCCAGGATCCATTTCACCTATGAAGTTGAAATGTGGCTTATTTTGTGGCTGCTTCAGTAGTGCTGCACCACTGCAGTCAACCACAGTCACCTAATCATCATTTCCAACTCTCTTGCCAACTTCCCACAAGAAAAATCAATGGGGAAGCTGACAGGAAGTTAAAAGTTGCTCACGCTCCCACTGCTTTTTTTAACCCATCTGTTTAGATAAGGACATATCCCTACAACAATGACCCAACGGTTCCCAGGTTGTCTAGAATTTATTATAGTTTACATTTGTGTGTGTGTGTGTGTGTGTGGACCAATGCCAACTTCGTCAAATACATTAGCTTAAATATTTGGCATACTTCCCAAAATGTTTTGCATAATTTACATAGTCTTTTACAATAAACCAATTCTAAAGTATCTGTGGTTTTGTGGCATTGATTCTAGGAACTATGTGCAATTATTAACCAGGTTTATGTTGGAGATTAGCCAGCATTGGGTGAAAGAAAAAGGGATTGCCATAAAAACTTAATCACTAGCCTACATTCAAGTAGAACCAAAATTAACAGGTATCCAACATTCTTCTTTTACATATGCATTATTTATAAGTACACTGGATATATCAGAATTCATCAGAGATACTCTTACATGAGAAATGGTGAGAGTGGAAATAGTTTAGCAGTGTCAATTAATTACTTTTTCTTTGTAGGGCTCCTCCTTCTGATGTTTTGTCCGTTTACTCTTCCACCAACATATTTTGGGGGGGTCTTTTAATGACCCCGCAATCCCTTACATCGGGGTGGTCAGGGCAACTGAATGGAGCAGAGTGTTTACTGGCCGGATGCCTTTCCTGTCGCCAATGCAGAGTTCACAGCAGATAATTACTCATTGTGCCCAGAGAGAGAAATATCTGGTGCTACCTTGGATCGAACTCACAGCCTGCTGATCGTGAGGTGAGAGCTCCACCTTTAGGCCACTGCACCAATTGTTCCACCAACACAATCCCACACCAAAATTGCAGATATGATTGTATTTCCTTTTCATAATAAAAGACAGCAAAAATCATTAGCAAGTGAGGTTAAAATAGTTTTATAAAGGTACAAGAACTTCATATCAATGGGTTTTCTTGCACCAAATACTTTGTTTGAAATCTCACATGAACTTATTAGTATACGTCATCATCTTATTAAAGTAGATGGAAAAGCACAAATGATATTGACAACAATGAAAGTATGAATAATTCTTCATAATAGTGTTTCTAAATATTTTTATCCCACTTTTATTTTTATAAATAACAAGTTGGTGAACATACCTAATGCTGCTTCCTCCTCCTGTTTTTCCCCATAATAACAACCCTGTGAGGTAGATTGGACTGAGAGAGAAACTAGTCCAAGGTCACCCACACTGAATAAATAGGAAATATATTGGGAAGAGAGGAGGCTGTAGAACCATGTAAGTTCTACTTGTTCAGAGGAAAAGTAAAATGAACGAAATGATCCTCAGAGATGAGGAAAATAAACTATAACTAAAAGTAGCAATCAGACTACAATGTATTCTTCATCCATTTGTTTAAGATCCCAAATGTAATGCCTGACTTTGAGACAGGGCTTAAAAAGGAGCTTAGGATTCTCTAGTTCCAAAGAAAGCCAACCATGTCACTGAGATCATAGGAGGACCTGGCCTTTTGCACAACCCTCAATGTTTCCCCTCCAGATGATTATCAGTTAAGGCTCATCTGTGCAAAGATGGATTTGAGGCCTGAACATTTTCCCATCTCTCTCATAAGTAGTTAAGGTTTCCCCACCAGTTTTACCTCACTCCCTAAAACGTGAAGCAGCAGAGAATTTAAAAAGCCCAACAACAATAAGAGAGCAAAGGAGCTGACATTATTTCTAGGCACACATGAATGGGCCATCTGAAACAGCTAGTCTTTGTTTACTCAGGTTAGAAGCCTGGTGAATGAATTTGTGAATCATTTATTCATGTTCTGGCACAAGCAGAGGGAAGCCACATCGTCTATTTGCAACTGGGGTACAGCAAATGACAAGCTCTTTTTCTGAAGCAAAGCCTCTTAGCACTGAGGTCTAGGAAGCAAAAACTTGCTATTTTTATAAACTATTTTGCAAAATCTTTCTCCTGCTAAAAACATTAACCTTTAAAGTTTAAGATGTATTTAACCCAGTGGATCAACACCAAGCCATTTATTTGATACCCTGCCTACAAAGTATAGCAAGCAATAAAGCAGCTCTATTTAGCAAATTTTTAATGGAATTTATCTTAAATTTGTGGTCCAAAGTCCTGTAAACATGAATATACAATGTCGGGACTATGGATATACCCTCAACACCCTCCCACCACTAGCCATCAAACTCTATGTCCCAGTTGATGAGGGCTTATTCAGTATCCTTTCCTTTCCTTTCCTTTCCTCTTTCCTTTCCTCTTTCCTTTCCTTTCCTTTCCCTTCCCTTCCCTTCCCCCTCTTTTCCTTCTTTGAAATCATTCTTTTAATTAAAAATGAGAATTGGCGTATTGCAAAACAAACTATCTGCCTTTTTCTGTCTCAAAAATAATTCTGGATCCCATCAAGGTCCCATGTGTATCTTTAGAAAAATGATAGCTAATAGGACTGAGCTTGTAACCAATATAGTTTTGGGTAAACTGGGTTTTAATTCCCTTACTCCTGTTTTTAGCTGCTCCTTTTGAACACACTTTTCAAGGTGACAGTAAGGCTACAGTTCCATTCCTTTTGCTATTGTTAAACAATTGGGACTCATAAATCCCTGTTGATTTATTGGAGCTCTATCCATAGATCCAAATCAAGCAGATTTGACATGGTTGCTTGCTTACTTACATAGCAGACACTCTCAAACTTCCTGAGTGCACAGTGGCCTGGTATGTTTAAAAACAAAGCCAGTTTTAATTTGTGATATGTGGACTTAACTTATGTTATCATTTAACAGTATATTTTTGGATTAAAATGTTTTTGTAAGGTAGCTGATAACCCCTTTCTCAGGTGGCCCATTAAGAAATCCTTCTGAGGGTTGTTTTGTGTTTTTTTTGGGGGGGGGGACGCAAAATAACTTTTTGTGAGTTAAATCTTATTCTATGAATGAGATGACAAAATAGTCACAATTGGTAAAATTATTTTTTTGAGGAAATATTTGTTGTACCCAGAGCAGTACTCCTGAACACATATATTATCACTTTTATTTAAATCATGTAGTTAGTATGATAGGTAAAGAAGACATATAAGTATTTATTATATGTCCCTCACATACATGTACATGAAAGAGTCAGTTTGTTACAATGCACATTTTGCCATCCACCCAGCCACCCCTCTCCCCAGTTCCTTTGATGGCTCCAGTCAGTGGCAAACTTCCAACCTCTCTGTTTCTCAGCTTTTTAACTGAAGATGCTAGATAGTAAATTTTAAGTGTGCTTGATAGAGAATATCTGCTGCTTGTTTCTAACTCAGCAAACATTCTCAAAATACGATGACATGCCTTGATCTCATGTACATATGGAGAAATCCAAACAACTCAACTTTCTTAGTCAAGGTTGTGTGAGGGGATCTTGTAACTGCAGTCTTTGCCTACACATCGACTACCTGTTGCCCTTCCTTTATTCATGGCTTTGTACAAGAGCCTAGGCAGCATATTTATATAATCTAAAATGTCATTCTACAACAATGCCAGAATGTGGGTAGCCCAGCAAGGTCTACGGTTAATAAGCACTAGTGTGGGGGAAGAGATTTCAGTCTTCCACGTACAAGTTTTTCACTTACGGGATCTGTAAGTTCATGGATGAATTGATCACAGCTATAAGGTAACATCTTAATCCTTAGGTGCTGTTCATTGCTAAGTCACTGAAACATCAAGAAAAGTTGTCAACAACCAGCTTTATCTTAATTAGTAGAGTAGACCGCACCATTTTTTTTTAGTTGGCAGAGAAGCTGTTTTGTTCCTTTCATTTTTAAATCCTTGTGTTTGGTCAACTTTTCATGGTAGAGTGTAATTTTATCACTGGAATCTGTTGTAGAACCTTCCTTTCGGGCTGAAAGAACTTAAAAAGTAATAAATAAGTATAGATTTAAATAAATAAATGGGACAATTTGCACATTTGAATGCGCCATCACAGGCTAGGTTTCCAACAGGATGCACCTTAATCCTCGCTTCAGAGAAGAGATTATCTATACAAAATTGTTGCTTTTTATTGAAATACTGCCCCTTTCAGCCTCATTCCAGATCATTGCCAAGAAGTTGGAACTTCCAGCAACTTGATAATGAAGCAAGTGTTTGATTTCTTATCTTTAGGCAAAAGAACCTTCTCAATTCACAAGAAGATGTACTTTTGAAGCATACTTAGGTAGAGCACCCCTAAACAGGGATTATAATATTTTTCAGTAAGGACTATATTACCTCTAGATTTGAAATGAGTGCCACAGCACAAGACAGAAAGCAAATCAATATAAAACTATATATTTAAAAATGTATTTTACACTTTTACATCTGAGGAAATAAGACAGATTTGTCCCCTTCAGAAATAATCAGAACACTGCTTTGGGAGTGATTTAAATTAAGGGCACATGAAAGCGGTAAGAAGCCAGTCATAAGTGTGCTGCTACCCCTTCTTTCTCACACCTTTCTTTTCCTTTCCATCTCCAGCTTGCAACTGTCAAAGCCCACAAACACACACATCTAGTTTTTCTTCCTGTCTTTCTAAAGTGCTATCAAAAACGAAACCATAGCAGTGCAAATGCTTAATTGCTCTGATCCAGCCATGTGGTGGTAGAGAATGGGTAGGCAGCCTCATCAGTTGATGGCCTTTGTTTTGAAATCCACACTTCCATACACCCATCCAGATAACCGTGCCATAAACATTCAGCCTGCTCTCTGTTCCTTTTTCTTCCGGGGAATCTGGTATTGATGACAGGAATCATCTGATACAGGATGAGAGGAAGAAAGGTGAAAGCAGCGGATGTAGAATTAAATTCGCTTACAAAGGCATGCCTGTGCCAACAATCTCCTTTTTCTCTGTCTAGCTACAAGATAAATTTTTGTCCTAAATTAGCATAAATAAAAAGTGCCAATTATTTCTGAATCTCACAGAGCATACCTATGCATTTTGACTGTAGTCTAGTTCATTTGATTATAATGGGATTTATTGACCAGCTCCTTGATTTAACCTGATTGATTCCTAATCTTCTATTTTAATAGGAAAACCTTCATGATATTCTAAAAGGAATGCATATACCTGGAGGCATGAAAAAATGCAGCCTTTAATAATAATAATAAAAAATGTTGCATGCCTAAGGATTGGATAGAAAGAAAGGGGTGATGCTCAAACCTTGCAGTCTCAAGAGAAGTATCAAAACTGTGGTCAGCAGTCTGCTCAATCAATAAAAAAATGATTAGGAAGAAACCACCTACCTGCTTGCCAAGTTTAATCATATTGGAAGGAGCAAGTTTCTTTGCCCGAGACTGTGGACAGCTGTTTGGTAATGCAAGATAAGTAGCAGAAGGTTGATATGTAATCTGATAATTATAATAAAGCATCAAAAGTCAAGCTGCACATGGTTAATTGTCATCATTTATTTACCTTATACAATTGCTCAGCCATCCAGCTTGGCTGAAATCTTGATTTGGATTAAGAGACCGGGCTTGTGAGATGGACGAGACAATGAAAGAGTGAAGCATTGACTGGCATACAAAAGGGCTGCCTTCGGGGGCGTGTGTTGTTCAATTTATTAATGAAAGTCTTTGTTGAGAGATTACATCCAGACTAGGACAATGAAGAAAATATATAGCTTGGAAGGAGGACAAAACATTACTTGAAATGTTTGGAGGCCTTGGGTATGTTCAGCCTGAAGAAAAGGCTGTGAGGTGAATAATGGCTGTCCTCAAGCAACTGAAGAGCTTTTATGTAGAAGACACAGCAGAACTGTTTAGAGTCGTTCCAGAAGAAGGAAAAGGAATGATAGGTTTAAATGCAAGGAAGGAAATTTCAATTGAAAGTCGTGAAAAAAATCCCCATGGTAAGAGCTGTTCAATAATGTATTTAAGCAGAGCCTGGATGGCTATCTGCTAGAGAGACTGGAGTAGCAGATTTCTGCTCTAGGTGAACTAAGGTTGGACTACATGATGATCTGGGTCATTCTGAGCCATACATTCTATAAGATACCTGCCCTAAAGTAGAATTAAAAAAATATAGATTGCAG
Organism: Oxyrhabdium leporinum; assembly: GCA_032468155.1. NCBI lineage: Eukaryota > Metazoa > Chordata > Lepidosauria > Squamata > Cyclocoridae > Oxyrhabdium > Oxyrhabdium leporinum. The sequence goes on along the minus strand of JANHFL010001737.1, from coordinate 41,083 downwards.
GAAGGTGGAGAAGAGATTATGTGCTCCAACTTGCACAGACTGTGTATGAGAGAGAGCTGAAGATGTGTTGAAATCAGTCTTTAAAAGTATGTGTGTTCATTGCTTGTTTTAGAATTATATGTGCAGAGATAGGGCCAGAAGGGTGAGCCCATGGAAAGAGAGGAAAGATGGCATGCAAAACTGTTAAGGAAAGAAAAGGACAACAGGAAGGAGGAGGCAATATCAATTTGCAGAAAAGTAGGTGTTATGCTTGAGATCCAAATGTACACGACAAAACTTTTCTGTTGTTTAGGAAACGCTATGAGTAACACAAAAACGTTTGCATAAACAAGTGCTTGGCAAAATTCCTAAGAAAAACCTATAAAAGGCAACTTTGACTGTAACTGTGTCGCTAACTGTAGCGTATATATATATTGATCTGTGCAGAAATGAACCCCACTGAGATTTTGTGCATGCTACCCGCTAGTACTTACTAGCTCAGTAGAACTGAACTGACGTGGGGAAAAAATGTTTTTCACTAAAGATTTAGATTGGTCCAAAAAGTATCTTTTCAGGAAAGGATTTTTGCTGTTCAGTGGTGTTGAACTGATTTACTTCTTCAGAATGGGGACAATGCTTAACTAGAATCATGGGTTACTTGCTTGACAGTGGCTGTAACAGTGTGATGATGACGGGTGCTTAAAATATGCTAGTATATCTGTCTGCCAGACAGATACCTATACAAGTCTTTCCCAAGCTCTGCTGCTCCCTGAATAGTTTGGACTGCAACTCTCAACACCTCTGCCCCACAGGGAAATTGGCTAGAAGAAGCTCATCTATACATTTCTAATTGCAGCTCAACTGAAGGTCATCAATATGGGGTGCCCAAAACTTTTCCCCAAAAGCAAAAAAAAAGTTTTAATCACATCTATTCCTGGGGTCTCCAGAGCAAAAGGGCCTATCTATTGTTTAAGGCAGATTTCCAAATTAAAGCACTTCTCTTCAACTCTATGCCACCTTTGCTTGAACCTCTGCTCTCTTGAAACAAAGGAGGCCACCAATTCCTTCAGCCATTGTCCTTGTTGAACTGCTGCTCCTGTTTCTCCTACATTCAACTGAAATCTGCCTTTCTGCTGTTTAAGACCATTATTCTATAGCAGGGCTGTCAAACCTGCGGCCCGTGGGCCGGATGCATCACACGCTGGCCATGCCCATGAGGGCGTTTAGCGAAGGGGGAAAAGTCCTGATACGTGTTGTCGCCGTGATGCCATGAGTTTGACACCCCTGTTCTATAGCGTATTTTGTCTTCTGGGCCAACATGGTGTATTTCTGTATGATTCCTGTATGAGTCACATATCTGAACAGTGTTAGCATGTCTGTCATCGGTTCTCATGCCTAAACACATCCAAGTCCCTCATTCTCTCACATGCCCTGCCTAAAGAACTACCCATTCATTTTTAAGTCAGCACTAAATAGTGCTAGCATATAATTTTCTATCAGTACTACAATTCTTATTTTGCTTCCATGGCATCTAATCAGTTTACTGCCAGATGGTGTTGTCTTGATCAGTAAGTGTGCCACTCATTATAAAATCGGTGATTGATTTTCTCTTCTGGATTTGCTGCCCTCCTTTTTTTTTTTAGTGTGTCACAGGTAGGGTGGGTAGGTGTTAGCCATCCATTAATCAGAGCATATTGCAACAGAAATGGGATAACTTTTACTGGAGGACTCTGGCTGCTAGTTTCTCTAGCTTGGTATGCCTTTCCCTTCCTTCCACATTTCTGTGGGAATCTTCAAGTTAAAATAATGAGAAATAAAGAAACAGGGGAAGACACTAGGACAAAAATAGGCCTAGAGAGGTTGCTCTTTGTAAATTTGCAGTTTCCTAGGACCTATAGGGAGAACTGAGACTGACTAGCTCTTGGGCAACCGCCCTCTAACTTCATAAAGTATGTGGGTAGATGGAGAGAAATACAGGAAAATGGGAAAATAAATCACAAAAACCCAGCCTGGCATCTTTCATCATTCTCTGAATACTGCAATACAGGATCGATGCATCTAGCCAGTACAGGTAATCCTCGACTCACAACCACAACTGAGCCCAAAATTTCTGCTGCTAAACAAGACAATTGTTAAATGTGTTTTGCCCCATTTTTTACGACCTTTCTTGCCACAGTTGTTACATGAATCATTGTGGTTGTTAAGTTAGTAACATGGTTGTTAAGTGAATCTGTCTTCCCCGTTGACTTTGCTTCTCAGAAGGTCAGAAAAGGTGATCACAGAACCCTGGAACACTGCAATTGTCCCAAATATGAGTCCATTGCAAGCACCCAAATTTTGATCATGGGGTTATGGGGATGCTGCAATGGTTGTAAGTGTGGGAAATGGTCATAAGTCACTTTTTTTTCAATGCCATTGTAACTTCAAACAGTCACTAAACAAACTGATGTAATTCAACAACTACAAATTATTATTCCAGAACTGTATGAACACAATACTTTTCTTTTCCACCCCCACCCCCCAAAAGAATATGTAATAGCAATCAATTAAATACATGTCAGAAAAAAGGGAAATATCTGGAGTTTTTTAAAAAAGCAGGCATGTACAAGGATGAGTCTGGAGTTGCATTGATTTTTTCATCTGCATTACATTTATTACATACACACACACAACACACAACATGCCACAGAGTCTTAGATCATATGACTTTTTTCATCACGCTCAATTATTGTGGGGGCGGGGATTGTTAAAATAAAAAAGGGAAAAGAGAATATAAGAAGGAAGAAAGCAAATATTGAACACCAAATGCTAATTTCTTTGTAGTGGTAGTGATGTTTGTCTGTGTTCATTAGCCACAATTGCAGAGACGGCTTCCATGGACCTTCAAGGATCAATCTCCTTCCCCTTCAAAAATATTAAGTGGTTGATGTATTCAGCCCTTCATCCTACAATTCCTGTGTTTATGAGGTAACAATGAAATCATTTATAAACTTCAGTGGAATCAGGAAACCTGACAACAAAATTTGGAACCCTGCTTACTCATGATATCCTGGAGAGTAAGTCAGGTTCAGCCTCAGTCCAGATCTTCTCCACGATCCTAAAGGGTCTAAAGGGCTAAGTTCAACATATATCCTCATCTTGTTCCCATGGATATTTTTTTCAATGCTTAAAAAGGGCTAAAATTTCAAGAGGTCCTATTGTCACCATCTTGCAAAAGTAGAAAACAAAAGAAAAGTAACAGTATAGTGGTAAATGCTGTTCCTACCAGTAAGAAAAAAAAAGGGAAGAAATGGAGACTAAGAAAAAGAGAAGAATCAATTCACTTCCACATGAAATGTTATATGAGAGAGTACATGTTTATTTCTTTTTTTTTAATTAGGAGACCATCTAGAACCAAGGAGTGGAAAAAGAAGACTTATGGGATACCACCAAAAAGCATCGCAGAAGAGATTTGTCCCTGTGCCCCTGTTTGAAGACAAGATGTTTTCAAGTGATCTAATTTTCTCTGCTTGGATTCTAGTGGGATCAGGGTAGATTCTATTCACAGAACATGATTACACCATCAATGGTAGGCTGGGTGGGGTATTACACAAGTTAAAATCCAACATATCTGAAAGGGTGAAGTTTAAGGAAGGCACCATTAGAATCTCCGTTTGCATTATAGTACTGCATGAAACAGGTTACAGGTTGCTAGAGAGACTATCAATGCGTGGCTAAAATACATGATAGTTTCTCCTGCCTTCCAGATGACTCTACTGCCCTAGTATTGGTGAGCAGACACAGGATTGCTTTTTATTCATGCACACATGAATAAAAGCTGGTTGGGAGTTTATGTTGGCCAGGACTGGAATGTGGTATTGTTGACAGCTTCCAAATAATACCTGAACTGTTGAATCTACTTAATCATACTGCGAGGAGGTTTTTTCCTCCTCTGCAAATATTTAGAAAAATCCGGCTTAATTAATTGTGAAGAGGAACAAAATTATAAACAGGAAAGCTATTCTCTGTGATAAATGATTTGTACTCTGGTGCTCTGAAGAGTGTGCATGACTGAATTTCAATCGCAAAGCATGATGTGAGACAGAAAGAGAGAGAGAGAGAGAGAGCCTATATTAGTGGAACACAGAATCAAAAGCTCATTTACAAATGCAGGAACAGCAGCATTGCGTAAATAAATTCCCATCAAATTGTTTATATTTCCCCCTCCTTCTGCCTTGATATGTGTTGATGATCTTATTGCCATTCTCTTCCTCATTCTCAAGCTTGAACTCAGCATGAACGTAAGATTTTGACTGAAATCCTGGGGTGGGGGATGGATGGGAAGACAGGGACAAAAGGGTGCACCTTAAATAGTTACGTGGAAGCAGCAATTTCAGCACTGCTGTCAACTATAAGTTCTGCAACTCCTTAAACCAGAAGCATCTATTTCAGGATGGTGCAGCTGGCAGCCGTTGTCAGGAGTTACTAGCGCTACATGAGCGCCCCCGTGTGCTCTAATGCACTTTTTTTTGTGTGTGTGTATGAATTCAAAATGCTGCACACCGCTCCTGCAAACTATTCAATTCCAAATAGCTGGCTTTCTTGTGCTGGCAAAAAAGGGCAGGGATTTTTTCCCAGAAAAACCAACCCATTCAAATTTTGAGTCATGTTATGATTAGGCAAGTCCTTCCAAGTCACAGGCATGTCAGAGTGTCATTGACCCCCATCCCAGTTGAGATCTTTTAAGAGCACCGCCAGCCAGCTCGTTTTCTCAGACATTATGCCTGGTTTGCGATATGCTTGGATTGGTTGGAAGTCATGCTACATATTTCCTTACTTAAAGATGGTTCTGAAACCAGATCTCCTTGGCTTTTGTTGAACCTCTTGATCATTACATCATACTAATTCTCAAACAGATGGAAGGGAGGATGTAGAGAAAAAGCAAATCATTGGCAAGTTCTGTTCTGTTCTATTCTTTTTTTTTCCCTAGAGAGAGGGAAAGTGTTGCTTGAGAAAATGGTTCCACGATCAAAAGTACAAATAGACCTGCCAAATTGGTGGCAAGAACAATTGCTGAATGGTCCATTTTGGGGAGCAATAAGGAATGGTTTGTCTTCATATAATTGGACAAGAAGAACATAGTCATATGGATTGTCAGCATGGTACAAAAATGCAGATAACAGTACTATTTGACGATGTTTTCTAGGGCAGGCTTAGATTTTCTTCTTCTTCCGCAAAAAGGCAGCATATAAACCAATTTAGTTTAGTTTAATTTTTAATTTATATACCGCCCCATTCCGAAGACTCGGGGCGGTTTACAACAGTTATTTAA